>BJBW01004359.1:0-34151 GCA_004320125.1 Scolopax mira
AAAAAAAAAGAAAAAAAAAAAGGCCATCAAAGTGCTTGAAAACAGCCTCAAGTCCAGTCATAAATAACTACAGAGGATTACTACCTAAATGTTTACTAAGCTGAGGGAAGAGATAAATCGCATTATATCTAAACGGAATAAAAATACTAATAAATAGAAGTTTTACAGCACAGATGGCAATAGAAGCAAATATCATTGCAAATGTTTTCCTTTTTAAAAGTTGATTTGCACTGAACATAAATGATGACATGATCATATTTTAAGGACAAATGTTCGTTAAATAATTTATATATTAAATAGCTCAGCCTTGGCAAAAAAAGAGGCAGCCTGGACAGGAATGAGCATTCTTCACGATTATTAAACATTTTTATTGCTATGTCTGGCAGGGTGGTATATGATGGCTAATGATTTTCTGTTACTTTCTGCAAAAGTTAAAGTCGTTTATTCTTTTGTAACTTCAGTAATTATTACTAGAGTGAGATTTACATAAGATTTTATACCAAAAAGCACCAGCAATATGCAATGACTACTGAGAAGACGCTGGAGTGGATTACCACGGTTCCCCTTTGTGCACTGCCAGCAAACAACCAAGATCATAATTACAGGATTTCCACCACCTGCCAAGTTGAAGAAATAAACCCCACGCTTCCACATAATAATAAAGAATTCTAAGATTAAAAAGCAAATGCATGTTAAATCCTAAAGGTCTTCAGGTACCTCTGAACTGTGCATTTCTTCTCTACTCCTTTTATCATTTTTATTCGCCCACAAAGATGAAGGCTCTTTTCAGTTAAACAAGTTCATCTAATGAAATGCCTTCATTTTCACACAACTGCTAGAAAACAGAACGTCTGCAAGGTGCAAACTCATATTAAACCTTATCTTTGGATTTATAGCTTTTTCATCTTGAATCATGGAAAAAAAAAAAGACAAATTGTTCACACTGTCAAAAAAACAGGAACTCAGCTGAGAATTTTAGAAGACATATTAATGAGAAAAGGGGATTACTGGTATATATATGACAGAGAAAAAATTTCCAAAATGCTGTTATTGGTCCATGATTAGATTTCCCATCCCTACATTTAAAAAAAAAAAAAGTTATATTTTCATAGAGTGATGAAAAAGGTTTTCTTCAGAATCACATGCAGTGATATGAAGGAAGAGTCTAGATTATCTTTGAGAGCAGATTAATCTAGACATTTTTGCCTTCATATGAGAACCACTTCTATAATTCTGTACTCGCATAAACGTACATATTAAATTTACTTTCAGAGTATTTACATGGGGGAACTAGTATGTGCCAGTGTACGGTTGCTTCACAATAGTCCATATTGCAGTTTAAATAAACTTTAAAATGAACAAGGTTGTTATGTATGGAGTTTCTTCCCCATACTTTCTATTATACGTAAAAATCGGAAGGCCTTACCCCCTAAAAATCACATAGAACTCTGCTTCAAACTACTCACTATTGCCCAGAATTTAAGGCCATACAACTGCCAACGCTTACATGCAAGGTCATCATTCCCTACAGCCTTTTCTCATACTTTTCAGTTTTAAAAACTATTTAAAACTCCACCAATATCTACACATCAATAACTTGCTAGGCACAAACTGAGGGAGATTACTATCTGTTCCCAGCATCCCCTTTCCCATGACAATTATTTCTGGCACGTCAAGCTAAAGATGTAGTGCCACAAGACCTTGCCTTAGGGTGCAGATCTTTGGCCTAAGAAGTTGGAGAGTCTGAAATTCAGACCCAGCTGGTCCCTACACGGCCACCACAGTTGCGCTGGTCCAGTTGAATTTCATGACGTGACTTAAAAATATCTGAGCCATCCCCATTTTCACTGACACTCCCATTTTGGAAGGTACATAGGATCAGCAGTTTAAAGAAATTAAGAAAAATAAAAAAAAAAAAAGGAAGGGAATTCCTATCTTTGGAGAGTTTCTTTGTAAGGTTGCATTAGCAGGGAATTAGAGGAATTTTATGTCACTACTGAGGATGCTGTTCCTGCTTTAAACGTAGAGAAGACCCTCCAGTTATGACTTTCAAAACTGACATTTTTCAAAGCCCTTGATTCAACAGTATTTTTTACAACATTGTAGGTATTGCACAACCTTAATCCTGACTTCATTCTTCCTAGAGAATGAGAATGGGGCTGAGAAACAAGCTGGAGCAATTCCTTAGATGACTTATTTATCTTGAGCTCAACAGGATCAAAAAACCACTCCTCCCAATGCAGAAATAATCAAATTACAAGAAATACCTTTTCCAGACATCTGAAACTACTATACACTGTGTTTCTGTTATAAGCTTAAAAACCAGTATCCACAAGCTTTTCCCTGTTGTTTGGCATACAGTATCATCCCCAGGAAAAGGTTAATCTTCAGTGAAAATATCATCTCTCAGCCCCTGTGCATTTTTTGGGGTTACAGGAGCTTTCTTTGAAGCTGGCTGTCATCCCAGTAAAGCTGCATTAAGTAGTTCAAATTAAACATCCCTGGTAATATACCCTGGTAGTAAACAGAGGCAAGAAAGACAAAAGCTTTGGGGTAGAATTTCTGGGGGAAATGAGATTACGTTTGCTCAGAAAAACCTTCCCAAAATTTTGATTTTCAAAAATTTTCAGGCCTCAGTTGTACAGAAATTAAATCTACTCATTTCTGAAAGTATCTAAAGTTGATCTGACATGCCACGACTGGCCCAGCAAATCTGGAAACATTTTTCATTTACTCCTGGTAGTGCTTTCAATTACAGAGATACTATCATTTTGAATATTTTCCTGCTACAAAGAGTTCCCCTCAGGGTTTACAGAAGGAAGCCTATTAAAATGTGTCCTTATCCTTTTAGCGGACAAAGAGGAAAAAAAAGAAAAGGCTGAATAAACCAGGAAAGACTGGAGCTCAGCACTAAAGCAGAACTTGGCCAAAGAGAGCAAGCAGGTGGAACGGGATGACCAGATAGATATCCAGATAGCCCCTTGAACATCCTCTTCTTTGACTTTGGAATTCTGACTAAAATTAGAGGATTTTTCACATTTGTTCAAGGTTTTCAGACATCCAGCATCCTGGCTGAACTGCGGGAACCTTAGGAATCTCAAACTTGTCCCCTGCCCTTATGCATATCAGGTCTTTAGCTGTACCAAGGCCTATACTTCTGAGCAGCCCTGAATCCTTTGTGGAAGAGCTTTACAGATGGCTTTGTACATGCACAGGAAATCTGACTTTTTTTCAGAATGTGTCCAATTTTACTGCTCATGCAAATAATAAGGATATTTGTGCAGGGGTTCTGACATTTCCCAGAAATACTGTCTACCTGTTATGTATATGCTCTACAGTGTACAACCGAGAAGAGGAGAACTGCTGCAGAAGGGGCTTTAATGACACCTACACTTCTAAGATACAGGTAATGGTGAAAGACTAAGGAGGCCCTTTGGCCCTTCCTGATGTGCTAAAGGGTGGTGGCACTTCTGATTCTCTTCAGAAGAGTTCTGACCCAAAGTCAAACCCTGGCTATAAAGCTAGGTCAGATAAGTGACAGCCACCACGATTACAGGTCATGAAGTTAAAAGAAAAGGCTATTTTTGTGAAGCACCAAATAACCTGAGTATTTAAAGCAAACAAATTAACATGAGCAAAGACATGACTGTCTGCCGCTTACAGAGTCAGTGATAAAAATCAACTTTATGGTGAATTTTTGACCAGAAAGGAGAGGCACCCCACAGTTACTACTAGTCCAGAAGAAAATTCATGACCATAATCTATCTGAGCCCAAGCTAACATGTTCTGGTGATCCAGAAGATAGGATAAAGAGAAAAAAAAAAAGGAGAGTAGAAAGAATTTCCAGCAATTTCAAAAACGCTGGGTTTAATTTCAGGAACTGGGTTTAATAGTTGAGGGAAAGGGGAAAATTCTATGACTACGTATGGTGATTTTGGATTTTAACATATTTAAATTAATCATTCAACTAGTGATTTGAGACTTGAATTGTAACTGAATTTCAGTTTGCTGGTAGCAAAAATCTGCCCTGGCCTTCTTTCAGGATGCATATGTACACCTCTGTTCTCCATCACACAGCAACATCTGTATCTTGTAAGTGATCAAAAATTGATATTTAGAGGGACTGAGATGCTTCATCTCCTATTTTTAGGATCTCTGGACAGGAGGTAGTGGTCCTCCGCAGTTGATACTTCTAAGCAGCATTAAGGTCCCAAACTCAAAGTACTCTGACCTCTTTGTGAAATATTAAATACAATCCAAATATCAGACCATTGATCTGATTAGAAGTTTTTTTACACTGTTTAAAAAGAAGAGAATTTTAAAACAACAGGCTATAGGGAGAACTTCCTTATATGGTAAAGCAGAGTTGGAGCTTAAGATGATTTGCAAATGGTATCTGTAAATATTAATGCACTTTGACATTGAATACTGCATATCATGCATTTTAAGTGTTTTTTTTTTAGTGTGGATGCTTACAGTGAAACACTGTGCTTCTTCATATGTCTGTTCTCAATTCTAAGTACGGCTTCATTACAAAGAGCAATAGCATAAAGCTCACCAGCATGAACATTATTCCCCCAGAATTAGCACCAAACTGACAAGCATCCTTAACAAATCCTTAACCCCTTAAATTGTGTTTGTGGGCACCACAGAGCTTCTAGAGCATTAGCTGTTCTTCACCCTCTTCTCTACAGCTCCAACTTTTCGGTAACCAAGCTGAGTATTGACTGCTTTTCATGTGGAGTGGTTTTCCCTAAGCTGGGACTTCATTTTGCACTTATCTTCCTTAAGCAACCAGACACCAAAACCTTGTAAAATCCCTTCAGCCCTAGGAGTACTGCTGCCAGCAGTGTTATTTGATACTGTTATTACTGACTCTGTTACCTTCTTTCATAATTCCCTAAAATACCTACGCAGAAAATAGCTATGAACACTTCCAAACACAACATCGGTATACTAAATTCATAAACCTGACTCACAATTATTTATTAATGAATCTTAAACATCACACGTGACATTGAGAGACTAAGTATGTTTATGGGTGTATATGCTGAGACCAATATGGAAATTTCATTCAGATTAACTGCAGGTTAGGTGGAGCTAGCAGGCCCAAAGTGGTCAAAACTAGGTTTGATATCCATCCTGTAGCACAGGAACAAAATCACAAAACCTGCAAAGATGTCTGTTCAATGCATCCTTCTCTGGGCCTTGCCGTTTCTCCAGGGCATGTGTCCATTCTCAGCCTCTGAGGAATTACACAGATCTTAAATTTGGATTCCAAAACACTTCCATTTACCCATGTGAGATTCGGGCCATTTTGTTTACTCTGCTTTTAATAGAAAGGTTTTCTTTGCCTCAACTCTGTGCAGCACCTAGCAAAAATGAACACACAGAAGGCTCTGAAGATGGTATCAAGCTACCAACAAAATCCTGTCTTGCCATGAGTATAGGACTTCCTCGTATGTATATAGTTACTTTGAGTCTAACCTACCTCTCTGTCCATCGAGCCAGAATCCATGCTGAGGAAGATCAGGTTGCCTTAGAAACCTGAGTCCAGTTGTACAGACTTCAGAAACACAGAATAATTTTATCTTTCTGAAGCACCACTGTGCATCATTGTGCCATTGTACTTCAATATCTCACAAATAAAATAGATATATTACCAAACTCCCCTTATATGCTCTGAGCTATTCTCATGCTATGGATTATAGCAGACACTGCTTGGGAAAGTTTTTCTTCTTTTTTTTACCATTTGTGACTCTTACAGCTGTCATCTATTAAAAAACATAGCACTTACTCATTGCTCTTTTTCTGGGTTTGTTGGAGAGGAACAACTGACACCATTACAGAGCTAAAACTTCTGCTTCAGCTGTGCCACGTACAGTGATTAATCTTGTTAAGAAAATGATTTGTTACCTAAGATTAATTGTAACATATGATATTGTTGGAATGTTCAGAGAAATGTGTGAGAAAGGCCAGTGACAGCACTCATGCAGGATGCCCATTATTGTGAATAGCTTTTGGCTACACAAATTTTAGGCCTGAATTGTACATAGTACACTATTAAATTGTAATAATTTAAAGTTCTAGAGAAAGGAATCTAACGATACCCAGCAGAACAATTTTAGTTCCATGAGAATATATTTAATTAACCCTTAATCATTTTCACCTTTGTGACACTGGAAACACTTCTAGGATTTGATTTACAAAATTATTATGCCATTAATAGGAGAAAGATATTATTGACATACCGAAATCCAATTTAATTACTCCCTTGATTCCTCCAGAGGCAGAGAGAAGCTTGCAATTTTCTGACTCTATGTTCCATTTTTAATATTGAGAAATAGAAAATACCTCCAAGTAGGCCAGAGATGCTGCATAATTGCTTCTATCCGAGCTACAAACACAACTGTAACAATGGTCTAACTACCTTGAAAGTTCCTTTTTGGCTTTTTTTATACTAAGTATTTTCTGTATCTTAAAACTTTACTTATTATTGCTTGTTAGAAATATTCTCACACGTAAGAGCTTCTACAATCACCGTCTAACAACTTTCTATTCTTTTCATTTTTTAAAGGGATAGCCTATAATGCATTTAAGAAAATGGATATTCATTAACTACTTCAGGCACGGACACCTCATCTGACTGACTACTCCAGAATTTGTTTGTAAACAAGAAAAAAGTTCTAGAACTTGTTTTTCAGCCTGCCAACAAAAGAATGCCTGTTAACTTACATAATCAATATATCCCAATGAAAGGCCCCCAGTTACATACTACAAAATGAGCCACTGAATGAGCTGAGCTACTAAAAGCTTGAAAAAATGTTGTCATCTGTGCAACACGCATCATGCTCTGGCTGGAGCAACGTGTGCACCCGTATAATATCACAGGAGCCGGACATCGCAAGGCGCAGTCTATCCTCATTAGGCTTCCAATCAAAACAAAAAGTTTAAAAAACTAGAAGTAATCTTGGTCCACAGCCATGCCTCGCAGGCAACAGGCAACACTTCTCGCTTTCCTTGCTCTTTTTACAGTTTTTCTAATTCTCCTCAACACCTCGACATGTCTGCATTTTCAAGACTGCGTGCGCGAAGTCCTACTTCCTTTGAAGTTTATACAAATTAGGACACTGATATTTGTCACCAGAAATTCCAGATTTTCATTATAGAGTGCTATCGGATAAGTTAAGCTGAACAAATTGAGATTTCTTCAATTAGTTCATTCCAGCAGCTTGCCCCGCGTTGTAATTTTGTGTGCAGCTATCTTTATTTCTCCTGTGTACGGGGAGACTCTGTGGCAAAATAATCATCTGAAGTATTTAGACTGGTATGTTGTCGGGGACAGATTTTTTAATTCTCAGCTACTGGAGATGGAAATCAAATGTGTTTTAGAGTACTCAGAGGAATTCTCAATCCCTTTTTTTATAGCAGGTTGTACATTTATTGGCATCTAGAAACTGCAGAGTCTTAGCCAGGAATATGTAGTATTATTTCGGAAAGTACTGCTGGGTGGCTCTTATGGTTAGTTCAGGTTTTGGTCACTGGTTTTAATTAAGCTTCTTTATTTTGTATACACCCTTCTCACAACAGTAGCACTAAGACTGATCTTACATTCTACGTGTCAAAAAGGTCCAAAAGATGCAGCATCAATAACAGTTAAATCAATTAATAAATGTTAAAGAGATATATGTGGTAAAATTATTTAAATCTGTTATTTTTGTAATATCAGACTGATAATGTAAATAGAGATTATGTGAACACTTAATGCACTCTCCAATGCTGCGCTCCTGGAATTTTTATAATGTCAAATAGTCTAATATCCAAATCTCTAACAAACCTTAACTGATGTATTTTTAGAGTGCCTACTGTCTACTGTCCTCAGGAACAGCCTGAAGTATCCACTGTGTGTTAAATCTAAAACAATCAGGATTTGATTTTCTGGAAACACACGTTTCAGCCCTCAAAACTGAGTGTTCAGCACAGTTGCATATCAGAACACAGACAGTTGGCTTAGCAAAAGACGACAAATACCTAAGTCATGGAACCACCATCACAGAATCATAGAATCATCTAGGTTGGAAGGGACCTTCAAGATCATCAGGTCCAACCATTAACCTAACACTGCCCAAAACCCACCATTGTTATTTAATAATATATTATTTCCCCTTCATAAGTCCATACTGGCTACACCAAATAACCTTCTTGTCCCTAGTATTTTTGAAAATGGATTTTCTCCATTGCCTTTTCAGTGACCCAGATGAAGCTGACCAGCCTGTAGCTGACTGGTTCCTCCTTCTTGAAGACAGGAGAAACACTTTTTTCTAGTTCTCAACAACAGCCCCAAAAGCCATGACCTTTCCTAGATAAGCAAGAGCAGTGTTGCAATGACCTGTTACACTCATGGATGCTTCCCACCAGGTCTCAGAAACTTGTACATGTCCACTGTGTTTAGATACTCCCTTATCTGATCTTTCTCCACCAAGGTAAGTCTTCCTCAAGAGTTTCCCACTGCATTCAGGGGCCTGGCATTGCTGAGAGTGCTAAAGGCTGGTATTACCAGTAAAGATCAAGGCAAAGAAGACTGAGTACCTTGGTCTCTGCCATGTTCCTTGCTATGAGGTCCCCTGACTCCCCTTGCTATGAGGACCCAGTAGCTGGGCCCACATTTTCCTGCTCTTTCACTGGCAGCAGGAGCCCTTCCACATCCCTTGCCAGATTAAACTCCAAGTGGGCCTTGGCTTTCCTAGGCTCTGCATGCACAGACAGCACCTCTATATCCTTCCTGGGCTACCTGACCCTGCTTCCACCTCTTGCACACTCTCCTGTGTGACTCCATTCTTCCTTGTTTGTACATATGAGGTCCAGCAGAGTGCCTCCCTTCACTGGCTCCTTGATCACCTGTGTCAGCAAGTAAATGCACTCCAGACATCTCCAAGATTGCTCGTGGCCTGCTCTGTTGCCCCTCCGGCAGATACCTGAGTATCCAGCAGATACTTGACTTACTGATGTCATTCAAGTCCCCCACAAGGACTACCTGCAAACATGAGGCTTCTTCAACTTGTCTGAAGAAGGCCTCATCTATTCCTTCCTCCTTATCAGGCAGGTTATAGCACAAACCCATCACATCATATTAGACTTTGATCTGCCCTAACCCACAAGCTCTCAGCTGGCTTATCACTTGGCACCGGGCAGAGCTCCACACCTTCCCATCACACTCACTCCACTATTTTCCTCACGTTCTAGTGAGTTGCCGTCTCCATTCCCCACCATTCTTAGTCCTGGTTCTCTCCTCACCAGCTTGGCCAGCTTGTGGCAAAGATGCTTTTTACCCCACCTTGGCAGGTGGATTCTATCTTTTCCTAGCAGGCCTTCCTTGAACTCTTGGTCCAATCTCCAATTAAATCATCCTGATTGATACACAACAATTATTAACATCCAAACACATTTAAAATGAAATCTAACTATTGCTACAGACACAGTCTTAGCTGAAAGGCAGCATCTCTGTGCAATCAACTGTGTTTTACATGAACCCGTTTTGAAATATTGACACGGTTCTCCTTTGAATGAGGGCTTTGATTTTTCTTGGTAAAGAGACAAAATACATTGGGAGAACTTTTTAAAAAGTTTTGTTAGAGTGGTTTGAGAATGTCAAACTCTTAGTCTGAAGAGACTCCGTGGTGAAGTTCTAACCCTTCAGAAATGGATTTTATTGGAAGTGTTGTCACAGTATTAACTATATCATCTCAAGTACAACACCAATACATTATTCCTTTATAGTAACAGACAGCATGGAAGCTGCCCTGTAATTTGGCACAGAACATTTCTATACTAATGTAATGTGACAATGTTATTATGTCTGCTATTTTCTATGCCATAATAGCAGTATTTGTTTCCACAGACATGCCATTACATTCACTAATATGGCTATACTTAAAGACTGCCTGAGTAAAAACAGATGTAAACTTATAGAAAGCAGATAGTCTCTCACAGATTTTTTTTTGTTTTGTTTTACCAGAGTAATTTTCAATCCTACCCTTATAAAAAAGCTGAATTTCCTAGGAGGATAGCTTTCACTACATAACCTGCTGTTAGAAATAGTTATGATGTTCATGATGTATTTTCTCAGAGGAGTTGCAAGCAGCCATCCATTTGTAAGAACAGCCATTAACTGTCCTTTTAGTACAGTCTTCTTTATAATCCCATTTTGTGGGAACAACTGCTACTGGTCTGTTTTACAGTTACCAATGTAACACTTCTGTCTATCACATCTAAAGAGCACTGTTGCCCTGAAATCTCCAAGTGTCATATCACATCAGAAGAAAAAAATGACAATCTGTATAGCATCTTGGGGTCAAAACTTCCCCCGCCTTGTTTACCTTCCAGTAAATAGGAAAGTGGAGCACACAGAATGTTCCCACCTGTGCCACCAGAGGTTTACAGTCTCCAGGCATTCTGTATTCACTGTAGTGGAGAACCAGGATTCGCAACTAAGCAAAACTTTTGTCGATTAAACTGTGGGTGTTCCTGACTACAGCTGTAAAACAGTAGCTTTATCCTTGGCTGGCCCAGGACATTTTCCGTAGCTATATATTCCCCAAACTTCTCTCTCTCTAGCTGACACACAGAAGACACTCTTGGGAAAGAAATAACTTGCCTCACATGGTGCTTATTTTGAAAGAACTTTAAAAAAAAAATAAAATCTTCACTTTAAGCTGTGAACATTTTCCCTGGGAATAATGGACCAAACAACCAAACAGCATAGGAGTCATAATTTTCTATTATTGGAAAGATTAAAGCAACTTCTTACACACTGTATTAGTAGAAAGTACTATAACACTTTTCAAGAAACTCTTTCTTTCATTATTTCCTCCAAACTGCCTGATGTGGAAATGAAAGACAAGAACGATACATGTGAAACATTTATATCATAAAGCCTAGGAAAGATGCATGTCAAATCTTGTGCTGAGGTTACTATGGGAAACACACTGAAAGTATCAACTTAAACACAGCAAGGTAATTTGTGCACATTTATGCAAATTGCAGAAGATACAAAACTGGGAGGAGTGGCTGATAGACCAGATGGGTGTGCTGCCGTTCAGAGGAATGCTGACAAGCTGGAGAAGGAGGAAGGGGGGGCTGACAAGAACCTTGTAAAACAAAGGAAAATGCCAAATCCTGCACCTGGGGAGAAATTAGCCCACGTATCAGGACAGGCTGACCAGCTGGAAAGCAGCTTTGCAGAAAAGGATCTGGGCATCCTGCTAGACACAAAGTTGAACAAGAAGCAGCAATGTGCTCTTGTGGCAAAGAAAGCCAACAGCCTCACTGGCTGGATTAAGAAAGAAGGTGAAGAAAGATTGAGAGATGCAACCCTTCCTTCTACATTCAGCACTGTTGAGGTGTTGAGGTGCATCTGGAGTACCATCTCCTAGTGCTGGGCTCCTCACTGGAAGAGCAATATATAAACATACTGGAATAAGTCCAGCAAAGGGCCTCAAAGGGCTTGACGAATGTCTGATATGAAGAGAGGCTGAGAGAGGAAGGACTGTTCAGTCTGGAGAAGAGAAGGCTCAGTAGAGACCCTACCGGTGTTTTAAAATACTTGATGGGTGGAAGTTAAAAAGACAGATTCTTCTCAGTGGTGCCCACTGACAGGACGAGAGGCAATAGGCACAAACTGAAATGCATAAAATCTCATTTAAATATAAGGAAAATGTTTGTACTGTGGGGGTGATTAAGCCCTAGCAGAGCTTGGCCAGAAAGGTTATGAAGTATCCGTTCTTAAAGGTATTCAAAACCCAAACTGATGAAAGCCCTGGACAACCTGTAGGAGCTGACTCTGCTCTGAGCAGAGGCATTAGACTAGACAATCTCCACAGGACCCCTCTCACCTCAGCCATTTCATCACTCTGAAATTTCTACTCAAATGCCTTCCCTAAAAACTGGTGGAACAAAATAGTGGGGAAGCATCGGGGGTCCACTGTGGAACAAAATGCTGGGGAGGTTAATCCTGGCTGAGGGGCAAACTCCCACCCTGCTGCTCACCCACTCCCCCTGCTCTCACCTTGGTGTTCCCTGTGCTGTTTCACACTCTTTTGGTTCCCTTCTCCTTCATCAGTCCGGCATTTTGGTAAAAACAGCATGCTTTCTAAGCGTATATTGATAAAGGTGCCACCATCTTGGCTGAGGGACTCAGCCGTGCCCTGTGGTGGGACTATGCCCAGCATGGGGCAGTCCCGGCCTCTCCTCACGGAGGCCACCCTGCAGCTCCTGCCGCCCACACCTGGGCCCGGACATCCAGTACAGGAGGAATGCAAGTCTCCATAAACTAGGTACTTTTAACTCTTTCTCTTATGACCACTGACAAATATTATTATTATTTTTTAAGCAGTTGATTTTGGGGATTGGTAACAGAAAAACCTCTAGCTACGAGATTTTGATATCCCGATTACTCCATTTTACATAAAACAGTATACTGAAATGTACTGTAAGTATTTTTTTTACAACCATGTACTAAAGGTACTCCTTTACCATCATTAGAAATAGTATGTTGAGAATTATCTGACTGTGTACAATGTAGTCGGTAACGTTATCATACACATGAGGCTTCACAGATTGGTAAATATCTTTTCTACATTACGTTCATCAGTTCACCAAATTTATGCAGTAGCTCTCACTTGAAGAAATAACTCACAGAATATTCCTGGTCCAGACATCAGTTACTACTAAGACAAATTTATAAACAGAGTTTTAACCTGTTGTGGAATATGTGGAATATATATGGAATATATATATATATATATGTGTGTGTGTGGAATATATGTGGAATATATAAGTTCTTATTCATAGTTTTCAGTAATTTTTAGAAAAACTCAAGAATCACAGAAGAACAGAAACAACAAATCAAAAGTAGAATAGAGACAAATGATTTTCTCCTGTAGCAGATAGGGGACCAAAGTCTCTAAAAATAGCAGCCAATGTTTAGCAGTATGACTAATGGCTCACATTGCTGGGAAGGGCAAACTCATATATTTAAAATAAACAAAATCCTTTGCTCAAATTATTGAAAGGTTTTTGATACCACATTTCATTTCTACCATGACAGCAAGTGCAGAGAAACACACCAGTTGAGTCCTTTCCATAGTTTTCCAACATGGTCAAAAGGAGAAAAGTGGAACTTTTGTGAGAATGATTAACATTGCTTTTACATGTAATTAATTTTCTAGCCTTGTGCTAGATACAAGTTGAGCCAAAAGCTTTTTAGATTATAATTATTTGGTTATTTTAGGGTTTGTCTAAGAAAGCACACCTTGTGGCAGAGTCAAGAAGCAGAACAAGACATAAAAATCCAAAATGCTTGACTAGACACTGATGCCAACACTTTATACAATCAGTCATTCAGATAAATGTATACAATAGAAATAAAAATGCTTAGCCTCTTCGTATGGATATAAAAATGTGCAACATTTGGATATTTAAAATGTGATGAGTTGAAAAGAAAACTCAGTAGCTCACTTTAATCAGCTACTGTGGATCATTATGGCTCTTGCATTACTATTCCACTTTCACTTTTGCATAATTCTATTTAGATCAATAAAGCTAGATTGGAATAAAACTAGATTATGACATTGGTGAGTCAGGCCCCTTATTTTTGACACATTTAAGCTTTTCCTGAAAGACCAGATGGTTGGTGTATGTTATGTAGTTTTATTCAGATGAAATTTAAAAGAACTAAAATACTCGGCATGCTTTTATTATTGGCATGCTTAGTGTGTCACCTAAAGAAATCTACAAAGCGAGATAATGAGCCTTGTCAACTGTTTCACAGTAATTATAGCCCTCATGATATAATGCTACAAAATTGCAATATAGCTTAAGATAATAAAATTTAAAAGGTTTTTTCAATCAGGGAAAAAACCCTATTTGTAACATTTATGCGGGAAAGGGATTATTTCAAACAGGTAACCATCAGTATATTAGACACGCAATCAAGTGCAATAAAACCAAATTCTGTCAGTGTTTGATACTGCACATTGTCCAAAATTTATACTGTGTATTTTAGCTATGTTATCTTCACAAACCTTACAGATTTTCACGGGCTTTGTCAGTTCATTTAAATATGGAATATTAAAGTAACACAAAGCTTCTGACCCTTGCTTCAAAAGTTGCCTGAAAGCTCTGAAAGCTCTTCAGCGTTCAGATCAGCATATATATATATATATTTATTTATTTTTTTAGTGTACTCACGGTCATTGCACAAGGGTCCACTGAAGGAGGTCATACTACAGTCACAGCTGAATCCATCCCACTGCTGCAGGCACACTCCCTGGTTGGCACAGGAGTCCTCTTGGCACGTTGTGCTGGGGCCTGACGAGAACACACAAAAAATGGACTTTGCACTTTGTCTTCCCAAAGAAAGGTGTTTCTCACTGGACCACATGAACTAGTTGCCAACATCTCAAATCGAATGAGCAAAGAGTTACCAAGTACAACGCACGTAAACTTGCTGATTTTGTAGCAGCATGTAACATTAAAAAGGGTGGGTTTTGCTTTAGTTTTAAGATTGTTATGTCAAACATATAAAAAAGCACAAACTGAAGCAGTTATTCCAGTGGGAATGTTAACTTTGTTGCAAGTTATTTGTTAATCTCGCGTCAGACCATTAACTGGCTGTAACGTTTTCTATAAAATTCATTATTTTCCTGTAAATACATTTCAAACAGCAAGGCCAGATGTGATAGAAAGCAATGCTCTGGGAGATGACAGTAAAGATTGGAAAATAAAATTAAAATAATCAAAAAATAATGAAGCTACACTATACATTGTTTTTAATCCCACAAATTATTTTAAATGATTTAGGTCTGAAATTAAGAGGAGTTTGGGATTCTTTGGCAGGAATGTTGGCAAGTACTGATTCACATGCTTTAGGGATCCCATGCAGGTTCCTTTTCTAAAGGGAAATGCAGAAAAACCAGACTACTAATGAAGTAGCATGCCAAAATGTGACATATGCATGAAAAACAAAGCTACTCTATTTCTAGAGAATCATAACTAGACTACTGAATATAAAGAAATTTGAAAAGGAATGATCAAAGCACTAAAGCAATCACTATACAAACATATTCAAGACTGAAAGCCTTTATGCAAGCTATGCTGGAAAATGAAGGTCATGGAGCCCATTGTTTTAGAAGTGTGAAAGAAAATTCTCAAATAAAATAACACGTTTTAGTTCTGAAATATACAGAGCATTTATTGCAGAAATCCAACTGTGCATTGGGGGTTTCAGTCTTGTTTAATACACACAGGGCTATCTACCTTGCAAATCAGCTTTCATCAATGCAACTTTGTCAGCAAAATAAAAAAAAAGCAAAATATATTAAATGTTAGTAAGCAATATTGAAATGGCAGCAAACACAGAAAAAAAATATTCAGAGTAAAGTGCATGCTGCTGTTAAAGAGAGAAAGAAATGCCATATAATGCAAACAAATTAATGCTAATAGCCATAAATCTTCAGGCAAGCCAAAATAAGAAAGCAGTAATTTGCCAGTATTTTACTACAAATATAATGGTTAATTGAGCTGATGACATGTAATGAAGGAAAATTAAAAGGTTTTTTTTTTCTTCCTTGGATAGATATGAATGCATTAGTAGAGTAAATGCATGGCTGAATCCCGAGTAGCCATTTGTCATGTTCAGATATACTGAATTCAAGAATAATTAGCACCATCATCCTCTCTGGTCTTTCTTTTTTCTAGCCCTTTCTTCATACCTGGTGAACGAAGACTGAAATACACACCATGTATTAGAGATTACTGTCAGCTCACACACTCATTTCACACTGATTCTTGACACTACAAGGGAAAAAAAACCTGTTTCTGGGATTATAAAATTGTCCTAAATTTTTTTGAAGAAGACACATGAGTATCCATTTGAAACTCCCACTGCTAGTCATTGAGGTCAAGGCCAAACTGGTCCAAAGTTTATATAAATAGTCCTGTAGAGAGAAATCCACTTCACTCTTCTTTCACAGCACAGCTCCTTCAACGATCTCAGTGTGGGATTTTCTTTTGATTTGCTGGTATTTCAGGAAAAATCCATATCAATACGATTTAAGTCAGTTTAATGGCCACTTGCCTCAAATGAGGCACCGCTCTGACCCAGCGCGATTAAGAACTGGGAGAGCGTACGCTGCATCCCTTTTTCAGCAAAACCATCAACTGTTCTATTTTCTCCTGTTCTAACAATAATAATAATAATACCTATAACTGAAAGACTGCAGTAGGTAGACATAGGGTAGTGATTTCCTTTTCTTTGGAGTTCTGAGCCCAGAAGTTTAAACATTTGGGCATTACATCACCCTTTCTTGAGCTGGGGATTATAATGACAGAATCCCGTAGCTGACAAGACAAGACACATTTTTTTTCTCACCAGATTCTGCTACTCGGAAACTTTACAAAGATGAAGTGAAAATATCTGTAGGTGTCTAAATGTTATATATTCATGCATTTATTTACACTTTAGTTATGCAACGTTAAATTTCCTCATCTCTGCAAAAGTAGAGCAAAAGTCACAAGGACTTAAAAGTACATAAACTGCAGGACCCTGTAGGCACACTAAGAAGTGTGTTTGAAAACGCATGAATTTGGAAAAAATACAGATCGGATCTTGTAAAAAGCAGGGTATTATGCTTTTTATTAAATTGATTCTTAGGACTTTGGGCTTATCTATAGAAGTCATTATTCAAAAATTGCCATCAAGGCTAGCTTACGTGTAAGAATTTATTTTAATAAAAGAAGGTGTTTGGGTTTTTTAAAGAACAGAGGAGGACTGTTTAATGTCAGTAAATACTATAATATTTACCATAACATATTTTCCTATCTACAATACAGCTAATTAGTAAAAATATTGTAATACATTCTCTCAAGCAATCTCACCTTTTCATTCACATTCTATTTCAAAATTCTAATTTATTCAGTCTTCGCTGCAGACTTTTAATTGACTGGATTTGGTCTCTCATTTACATTTTTCTTATGAGAGGCCTTATTTGCTATATGTTACACAAAAAGCCTTATTAAGTAGCATGTACAATGTTTTACCATATGTTGTAAAAACAAATCCCATATCTCACCACCAAGAATCTTCATGTATATACTTTGAAACTTCTCATATAGGTCATTTATTACAAAAATTATATTATATATTCACATGCATGCACACAGTGCATTTTCCTCCTAAATATATTTCTATATAATTTCTGTAATTTCTATAATTCTGCTTTATTTAAAGCATTAAAAAAAAAAAACCAAACAACAATGGACTTGACTAGAGAAAACCAGGGCTGACACTGATAACCTGGCTCTGGGGTTTGCTGTTAACAATTCAAAGAGCTCGTTATTTATATTTCTAGCTGTTAGTTTCTATCTGTTCTAGCCATTGAAAATTTGTCAACAAGGTGGATTCAGCCAAGTGTAAATTATATTCTATGCTCAATGAGATCGGAGCTCTCTATCCGCCTGTGGCTCAAACTTTGAAATTCAAGCCTTGCAACTTGCTACACCAATCCCACGTGTGGGTTTGCAAAAAAAAAAAAAAAAAAAAAAGGCATTCCAAAGAAAGAATTTTTAACACTTGTGACAGAAAAGTTATTGAGAAATATCAATGTATCAATGTTTTCAGAACAGATAAAATTAATTAGTAGCACATCATGGTTTCACCGTTGACAGAGAGAGAAGACCTTTCACCTCAGGTTTTGGGGTTGTTTTAAAGTAGAAAGATGGGGAATACAGTCTCGTAAGAGGCTGAAGAACATGAAAACCAAGTGCCTCACTTCTCAGGAAAAAATATGAAGCGGGCTGATGTCTTAGCAAAGACATATACCCACCAGTACAGCCAGTCCTTTGGGATTGGGAGTGAGCAGTGATCGATACTTATTGTTTGGAAATTACTTGTGCTGCTGTGTCCTGAACTCTTTGGGCTCAACATTTCAGGGGACTTCAGGGAGCTTTTGCATCCCATCACAGAGTGAGACTGATGCAAAACTGCTCAGCTCCATAAGGATGGAGACATCCTCCCTGCGCACAGCAGCAGAGCTACGGGCAGCTGGAGGCACTTTTAGGAGGCAGCAGAACACACAAGTGACTTAAAACATATTTTAGGTGTCAGAACAATTTTTTGTACATCTGATCCAGGGTCTGCAGGAAAGAGATCGACAGATGGGCCAGAAAGAAAGGCTTGAAATGAGCAAGTGAGATGGGAGAGTTAACTTGAAAGGGGTTAAGCAGAAAGGTTGGAAGGGAATATTTCATTCCATTCTATTAAAGATTTTTCTTCTGTGGGCAGAAGACTTTTGATGAGGCAGTTCTCTGGGAGCCAGGTAGCACATCTGGTTTGACCATTTTGCTTGTGTCAGGTAATTTTGGCGTTGGAAAAAGCTGACTCTCCACCAAAAGGGACAATATTTGTACAACTTTATTAAATTGTTTGTAGCTTTATTAAATTCCCTGATAGCTGAGTTGTGCCACTGGTTTAAAAGGTGAACTTGCATTCTAGGCCTGTGGCAATATTTCTTTGAAGTACATAAAATTCATTTAGAAAATTACATAATTTCAAAAGCAGCTGTGAAATTCATAATGGAATTAAGGCATACTTTGACTCTCTGAAGGGATGGTGCAGGCATGGAACTTGCTAACGTCATTGAGAAAGCAGAATCTAATTTTCTAATCTCTGTGACAAACTAATTAATACGTATTTTTCCATTCCTGATTAGAAATAAACAGACACTAAAGCTACAGAAAAAGAAGTTGTGAACTCTGTGCTATCAATAGAATTTATACTCTTAACTGAAGGTAGCAAGTAAAGAACAATTCCACCCGTGCAAATGTACTGTAGACACAACAAAAGAGCAGAGAAATTATCCACCAAAAAGCTTTATCTTGTGAAGCTTGAGGAAAACCCTCAGCTCTGCTTGGATTTTTTCTTCAATGTCTATTTGCAAACTTAACAAACTTGGTATCAAAAGCATCAAGATTCCAACTTGAAATTCTATAGTGTTACTTACACGTTTTTCTGTCCAGAGAAAAACAGCATTTGGGAGATGGGAGAATACATAAAATTGAACATAGCCTCAAAATTCAGAATTATGTGAATAAAATATATATGCAGGGACAGAGAATTGATTTAAATTAATCCATAAATCATAGTAAAAATAACGTGGGATTAAATGACAGCTGGAAAAATAACTAGAGATTGACACCCCTGAATTACACCTATTTCTCTTCTCACTTAGATTACATGGTATTACAGATGAGCCAATAAAGACATAAAAAATGTGAGATAAAACATAATTGGCTGATACTGATTTTAGATAGGAAGGCTCATGACAATACAAATCTCAGGGGTGAGCAAAAATAGAGAAGATGGAAGATTGATCTTAAACAGTTTCATAAATTAACCTTGAAATAATCAACTCAAAATGTCTGCTTTAAAAATTGAATTAATTAGCTAATGTCTCAGCATTAGCTAATCTCTAAGTGTTACGAAGATACAAAGGACTTCATTGAAGCTAATTGTTATTGTTTCTGTCATTAATTAAAATACATCAGAAGTAAACAAAATACATGCAAAATATCTTGCCACTGGAAAAGGACAGAAACTACATTAAACATTTAAGAAGTTAACTCATATTCTTACACCAAGCTCTGGGCTGCAGGGCAGGAACACGCTTGTCTCTATAATACTAAAAAAAAGATGCACTCTTTATATAAGAAAGGGTCAAACAAGATCAATTAGAAACAGGTAAAACAGTATCTCCATGTATGGAATGTACATATCAACAAAACACTGCAAGTTTTGCAAAATTCTTTCACTATCATATAAAAAAAATAATAATAAATCAGTATATGTAATACCTTCACATCCTCTTTCTATTTGCCCATTGCAGAAGAGAGCATCTGAGATTAGATCAGGGAGCCGTCCATTCAAGTCAACTGATGCAAGACAGCCTTGGAATCCCTCTTTTGCATGCACCAATTTTGGCAATGACTTATACATTTCTTTGGCCACTCCTCCAATATACAAGTCACCTGTTAAGAAGAACTAAATATTAGATACAGGAAACAAAAAGACAAATGTAGAATCTTTGGCCTGCTTGATCTTCTGTTTGTTTTGGCTTTTTTGGTGCTGAATGACAAATATCTAAGAAAATAATTCTTAAAAATAAATATAGAAGAAAACACTTATAGTATATATGACATAAAAAGCCATTGCAGGACTACAGTTTTTCAAGAGTGCATGTAAACTTCACATTTGTATGAGTAATTACTTAGAAGTACCTGGACATGTTATTTATGTGCCAGCTCATATATACAGGAAATATGCATCCGTTTTACAAATGAGGACTGAGTCACAGAATCTCCATCTAGAAATGCACCGAGCACTGATGCATGTCATTAGCCTACTCAGGGAGTCTGACCACAGATAATCCCAATTATGGATCCAGCAGACTGAGATAAAAGGCAGTAAATGGACCAAGATCCACCAGAAGTTCATGTCCCCGGAATCACCCATTTAAAATCATGCCATGAAATAAAGGGTTTAGAGACATGTCTAATGAGAAACTTTGGGATACCATTCTTTAGCAGTGAAATGACTGATTCTCCCCACCAAAATTCATACCCTGTGTCCATCATGTAGGAACAGGGTGAGTTAGATGCCTTTAAATGGCAATCTGCACTCTGATCAAACTGTTTTATTGCCAACAATAATTCTGACAACAGATACATATTATAAGCAGCTCTCTTTGATGAACCTCAGGCAACTTATGCAGGACCAAAAGCTAGTGCTTTTCTTCCTTTGAGGAATTCATAGACTTAATCTGCAAGGACATAACTATACTTTTAAACACTGAAGGAGGGGGATGCTTTTTTTGTTTTACAAGAACTCAGGCTTTGCCTATGTTTGGTGTCTCTGGATGGTGATCTTTCAAATGAACGTAGTCTACCTCCCTGAAGTGTTCCTTAAGTGTCAGATTATAGGTTTAACCAGGTGCTTCCATACCTGCAGAAACAAACCTGAGCTTTGCTTGGCCAGAGAGGGGAAGCACAGTGTGGCAACAGCCCTAGCAAAAGGCTTCTGTCCTTCTGACAGGCAAGATGTGCTCGATTCCTTCGGTCACAGACAGAAAGGAATAAGCCCATAGTTTTCTACATCTGGCATGAATTAACTGTTCTGCTCTGTTATCCTCTAACTGAGAAAAAGCAGCCATCTTTGCAAGCTTGGTAGAAGTGTTCTGAGCATCCCTACTGAGCCAGCCCCTTGAGGCACACAAGAACAGGACCATCCCAGCTGCTGACAAGCACTGAATCTGTTGAAAAAAAGGTGCTTATGGGGGCATCCGACTCTCAAGCATCACCCAGTGACATAATTTTTACCCTACCTATGCATTAAATCCTCACTGATCACATAAGCCCAGAGAAGCTGTGGCTGCCCCATCCCTGGAGGTGTCCAAGACCAGGCTGGATGGGGCTTGGAGCAACCTGGTCTGGTGGGAGGTGTCCCTGCCCAGGGCAGGGGGTTGAAACTCCATGATCTTTAAAGTCCCTTCCAACCCAAACCATTCTGTGATTCTATGATTCTATGTTTTGTGCTAGAATAAATTTTCAATAGACTACCTAAATATACATTCTGATCTACATAGTGCTTTCCTGTATGTCCCCTAGCCGGGACGATTTTGGAGTCTAGGCTACAGGATGTACCAAAAGGTATTTCTGCATCACCTCAAATGCAAAATTGTTCATCGCCTGAGTGTTTATCCAGCTTTGTAGGCAGATTTTATAGCGACAGAACTCAGAATGTACTAGCTATCATCACTACCCCACATGTCTAATTTTTATCTCCCCCTCATCGGTATAAGCTGCAGTCACACCTTTTCCTGGTTCTCCTGGCAAACTTTCTTGCTCCCAGGGATGCACAGTTTAGTGTTGTTTGCAATGGTTTACAGTTTGCCCGCAAGGGAACAGCCTGAAACAAACAAATGTCTATCAGACTGTGAAAACTTTTTAGTTATTACATACCAGCCCTAAAACACAACTGTATTGGAATTAGTGTAATGGAGATAAAAAGTCACTCAAGCAAAAGTCTTAACAGCCATTATAGCATCATCTGCTAAGAAACTCAAGCTTTCTCCATTCCATGTAGATAATTTGAAAAGTAAGATATTGCTTCTCTCTAGAGCTTTGAGGTACACTATAAATCTCAGAAACATGATATTAGAAATAACAGATCAAAATATGGTGATCCATATGTTCCCACAAATGGGATGCAATTAATTCTGAGGAGAAAAACTTCTGTATTTTTCAAGCAGCTGAACTGGTTGAAACACAGTAAAAGCTCTTGCCTCATGATAAAGGTTCTTCACCTTTTTCTCAAGTGGAACATCTAGTAAGACAGACCCTTCCAGGCTTCCTGAAGTTCTGTGCTTTCAGTCATCGTCAAGCCAGAACACAGAGATATAATTCATCTCAAATTATTCCAACAGATTTAAAAGAGGGAACTCCAGAGAACAATACTAAGAAAATCACACCTATGGTAAAAATGGTTAAATTTGGTCGATTGAACATGACGCAGGCAGCCTCTTCTTAAACCTCCCAATATCTATACTGTCCAAAAAAAACATTTTTGCTCTGTGATTGGCTAAAGATTTACAACCTCAGACTTCCAAATCGATCCCTGGCTAATTCCCAAGATCGGTCCCTCAAGCATATTGAGATTGCTGTATGCGGTCATACAGCAACTGTCAGTTATGATAAATGGCTAGTAAATGTCCAGGTCAGTGTGTCAGCATAGGAACCTGAATGCAGAGTATTTGCTCCTGAAAACATACACTGGAATACTTTCAAATAGGTATCACCATACATTGAGTCTAAATAAACTGTAACTCTACTGTTCACTTAGTTACTTAAGACTATTGATCATTAGAACTGATCATTATATACTATTCAAGACACAGTTTCCACAAACAAATTTTTTTTTAACATATTTTAACTTTATTGATGTTCAAAATAACTTGAGTTCTGTTTTTGTACTAGCTGATACCCTACACTAACACATATCATGTGTATTGAGCAGCCATATTGACTATTAGACTTCACCTTTTATAAACTATGTACAAATACTTTTTATGACTATGGGCTAAACCTTTCCCAGATTTAATATCAAGTGTGGTTTGAGTTTGTTGCTGGCACATAAAAACACACTTTGCCTCAGAGACCAGATTTTATTAAGGGATAGGCTCTGGAAGTAAAACTCAGACTTTTTTTTTTTAAATATATATATATGTATCTTTAAAGCTATTTAAGTTTTATCAGTTGGTTATTTTTCCTGTTATTTGCATAGCTACTTTTATCTCACTTAATCATGTGCTTGATTTCCACCTTCATCTCAATGTAGAAGCAGTTTCCTATAAAACTCAATCCCTTAGAAATTCAGACAAGGCAGAATTGCAGAAAATGTTGTTAAAAGATAAAAGGTTTACTACTGGATTTGTTACACACTCTAAAACAGGATTAATCTCTTGTGGAGTATGTGCCTGTTTACTTTTATAAATTACATGTAAGTTATTTCATTAAGTAAGGTTCATCAGATCAATAGTCTGAAATCGTGATGCTATCTAAACGAGCTGCAGCCTAAATGTAATATTATCACAACACTGATACCACTGAAAATGTGTGATCGTCTCAGGAGCTGTGCACAAGAGAAAATGCAGTTCTTCTATTTCTTTCTTTCAATAGATGAGTATTTTTTGTGTGCATATAAAAAGGGATATGCATGTTTTACAGTGCTAACCATAGTTTCTGGAACTAAAGTTTAGCTAACATCTTCCATGCATTTATTTTATTTTGAAGTTTATTTTGATTGTTTAAAATGTATTCGTGAAAGAAATCGCCTTTTTTTTTTTTCTTTTCCCCACAACCATCCTGACTTTCCATAATTTATACAGGAAAATAACCAATTTATCTAAAATATATCAACTGGCATAAATAAAGTAGCAGGTAGTGAAGAAATGGGTGAGGGAAAAGAATGCTCCAAGACTTTCTTCTGGTCTCTAGAGAAGCCTCAAATAAAGCCTCTGTTTGTTTGAGAGCAGATACTCCTTCCTCTCACAACTCTCTTCTCACCTGTATTAGGAGCCAGCACAGAGTTATACCCTTTTATTTAGGGAGGGAGGATTGTTTCCTCTCTTCATTTTTCTGAGGCCAGAAAATAAGTATGCTACAGTGGTTCTCACGTTCACTGCTGGCCAGAGGAAATCAACTGGAAGGCAGCACTGTCAGAGCTGCACCTACACATCATGGCAATAATTGTCCTGGTCAACTGTAGGCACTGACAGAGACACACAAGAGTTTAGTGGGTTTAATTTGTAGCTTTTACAGTAATGTAGATCTTCCTTTATTCCAATAGGAACTTTCCTACTTACACCAATGTATCTCTTCTCTGACTTAGAGCTGATCTGTGCTTTGAAGAATAACTGAATTTAACACAGAAACAAATTGCTAGCTAATAAATGAACCCAAGTTCTCAATGTATTCATTATTGGAATCACACTTATGCAAAACCACCCAGAACACCACACAACAGTGAGTCACACACGACTGTTGGTGAAATAAATACTGCCAAATCCTTCTGTAAGAACTCGTCTCTTTTTTTTTATCTTGGGTCTCTACATTTCTTCAAAATAAGAATTTTGCAAGTACTAAAGCAAAGAAATGTAAAATAAAAATTGACAATGCTGTTCTATTTATTTCTTTTCTGAATAAGTAATAGAAATATCTTATTATTTGGCACCACCGATCTTGCTGACAAGTCATACCCATAGACTTTCCTCCTTTGCTGATGCATGTGGACACCTGAGAATTCTTATGTGCTGGCAGGCAAAAATTATTCATCTAATATAACTGATGAGACTACCATGGTCTTCAAGCACTAGTAGAGAGAGAATTATTATCCAGGCATTTAAAATGGTAACAGCAATATGTAAATACTGCTCAGTGAATCAAAGAATTGTAGGGGTTGGAAGGGACCCTTGGATACCATCTTGTCTAACCCCCCTGCCAGAGTAGGGTCACCCAGAGGAGGCAGGACAGGAATGCATCCAGGCAGGTTTGGAGTATCTCTCCAGAGAAGGAGACTCCACACCCTCTCTGGGCAGCCTCTTCCAGTGCTCTGGCATCCTCAAAGGAAAGTTTTTCCTCATGTTGAGAGTGAATTTCCTGTGTTCCAGTTTGAGCCCATTGCCTCTTGTCCTGTCGCTGAGCCCCACTAACAAGAGTCTGGACACATCTTCTTGACATCTGCCCTTTAGATATTTATAGGCTTTGATGAGATCTCCTCTCAGTCTTAATCTTAAGTAGTTTAACCAGGATATAGTTAGGCTCCTTTACTTTCCAAAATCTGTATGTTTTATTCTACATAGCTGGTGTTCATTTCTTGTACACCATTCTTGACAAGAAATGAACACTATTCATTCAAAAATGAGGTTCCATGTGTAAATTAAAACAAAACAAAAAGGAGAAAATAAAATTACAGAAGGAGTTGTAGTCTGTGGCTACAGAAGGAGTTGGCCATAAAGACAACATCCCTGAAATGTTTTTATATGGCTGCACAAAGGCATCTTCAAATCCATCACTCTCTCCAAAAACAGATATTCTCCCTTTGCATCTTGTTGTGCTGCTGGTTTCAACTGTACTTTTAGCTATTCTCTTAATTTCTCTTTCATTTTAGAAGAAATGTTTTGTTTCTAATGTCACATGGTACTAAATCACTACTATGGCTAGGAACAAGAGTGCTTTTGCAGTGTACTGGAACGGTGTTGCTCCCCAAGAAAGAGATGGATAGCCCTGGCATATCATGGTGGGTTCTGAAAGCACAACAGGCATCTCCACAATTCCTTTGTGTGACATATAGGAATACAAAGGAACATCTGGCTGTGCTGAAGCCAAGGTGGCAGGCACACTTTTCTCCAAATACGCTATTTCAAAATGATCAAGCATATAACAGCTTCTTCCCTCAGGCAGGCAAAGAGGAATGAAGACTGCAAAGACTGAGAAATACTATAGGGAAAGTCTAATCTCGAAAGGAAAAAGTGCTCACTTTCTTCAAGTCCTTCATAAAACAGTTGATTTGCTGATCAATAGAAATCACTTCACAGCATCTTAATAGTTGCACAATGAAGCATTGGGTGGAACTGAAAAAAAAGAAGACCCACACAAACCCAACTCATGGTATTTTTGAGACAACTGGAATGTGAAAATAAATTTCACTCCCACACAAGCTGAATATGCACTGACTTAAACACAAGAGACTGACTTAAACACAAGAGACAACATCCCGATCTTGAATCAAGGGATACTGTCTGAAATGAAAATGTCAGGTCAGCATCTAGATGCCTTTGATATTCAATGAAATACAGGAGTCTCCTTGTGCATAGCAACCTTCTCCCCCCTCCAACATACCATTTACTTTGTGCAACAGGCAGAGTAGAGGGTGACTTCTCTTTCAGATGTGGGATTTCAACACATACTTTAGAAAAGGAACTGGGCCTGAATAGCAGATGAGTGGTAAATCTAAAGTCTCTCTCTGCTTTCATTATTCATGACTAAATGTTTACTTTTTGTTCCATCTCAAAAAATTTATTTGATCCTTTAAAAACGTGGAAGAAATAGAATTGTTCTTTTTTTTTTAATAAATCAAGAAGCCTGCTGTGATCCTTGCCCAATAAGAAACTGAAGGACAGTTGACAAAGACTTAAATGCTGCATCCACAAAGCTTCTGCAGCACATACGCTCCAGCATATGGCTTTTCAAACCTCCCTTTACAGTAGAGAATATGCACTTGTTGTGCATTCACAGGCTCACAGGCCAGAGCAAAGCACGACTGAATCCCGTCTACCACTTGCAAGGGCACTTGAGGAAAGACATGAACATGCAAACTTAGTGTTTTATGCCCACTTATTCACTTCAAAGAGTCCACTCTGTAGCTTCAGTATTGATTTGTGCTTGAAGTGCTTTGGGTTTGATGTGATTTTTTTTTTTTTTGAAGAAAAATAGGCTTTTCAAATATTTTTCCTGTTGGAGCAATGAATTCCATCCCTTTTAGACTCTCTCCCACCTAAGAAGGGAAAGTGTGGCCAGTTTACTTGTCCAGAATCTACTGAGTTATCCATCCTTTCAAATACTCTGGACAAGAGGCATTTGTATGATGTGCCAGGTGGTGCCTTCCCTCTTCTACATTCCTTACACTGATAACCAAGTAAAGCAAAAAAATTACAGCCAAAAAGGAATTTATGGGTTAGCAAGTCGCTCTTTCAGGAAGCGGTATCAAAAGCGATATTTTCAGCCCAATTCTACTCCACTTTCAACATCTTCCCTGAATACCTCATGAAAGTTATTTAAAAAAAAGGAATCACCAGCACTGAAACGCTGGCACTGTGGGATTTCCTTAGTCATCCTTATTGGCATATATTGGCATATATGACACATGTAGGTATTTGTCAGGCAAACTTAACTTTGAAGATATTTCCTCCTTTGGCTGACATTGTTCTTTTTAGTTTCATTGTAGTGCTGCACCCTAATCCTCACTGACAGAAAAAAAAGGCAGTGAGAATTACCAGGGACCAGAGAGAACTTACAGTTGATGGGTGCGCCAGGAAGAGCACCTCACAGATTTCTCTTGGCACCAATTTCTACAGCTGTCCACACTAGAGATATACCTCTTGCTCTATCTTTTTTCAAGTCTCCTGATTCCATCACTCTCCTAGCTGCATTAAAGACTTTCCACACTTGGCACAAATATGTTTCTGTCTAGAAACTTCTTCTCATGCTATTGCTGTGCTGCTCACTGTTTTACATCCCAACTCTGCTGGACGCGCTCTCCACTCCCACAATCACCTCCGAGTGCTCAGTTTTCACTCCTATTAGAACTGCTCAATAGCTATGCAAATATACCTATGTTTTACAAGCAAGTCAAGCTGCACGACAGCAGGCAAAAACAGGACAGTGTCCTTAGCAGTTAAGTTTTCAATAAAAAAAAAGTAGACACTCAAAAGGTAAGTGCTCTAGTCTGAACATTCACTTATATTTCTCCACTTAAAAATCTGCTATTTCCCCAACAAACCTGTTCTGTAGCAACCTCTATTCTCAAACAAGAAACAGTTACACACAAAAAATTAACATTTTCTTGACAACAACAACTCTCAGATTCCCAGCCACTTTATTTCTCTTTGCTTTGTTTTCTCCCCTTGAAGACTAGATGGAAAGTACTGTCATCAAAAAAAGATTAAACAGATTTAAAACCAAAGCAGCCTGTTTTTCCAATGGACTGAGAGGACAGTTGGTGATGCATGTTAAATGCTAAATAATAAAATCTAATTGCCATATAAACGTGTGTGGTAATCCATCTCCCACAGAACTGGTGCCATGGCAATTAGCCTGTATGAGGGGGATGGCTGCGGTGGAGAGGTGAGGCATTCAAGTGCATCAAATGTCCTTCATTTCTTTCCTGTTCTGACCACTTTTGTACATTGTATACATCTGAAAATTGACAAAACCTAATGAAGCAGGCATTTTCACAGCATAGTATACTCGGGTTTTCATTCCTCCTGATATTCTTGGCTCCACTTCAATAGCCAACACATGCTCTTAGCAGAGCTTGTTTTTAAAAGAGCAAGGAGTTCCTCTGTCCAACAGGCACCTCACCTGCAAAACTCTTCCTTTTTACCTATGACTGCAGGCAAGATTCTCCACATAAACCTACCAAAAAGCTGAGAGGTTGAATGTTCTCATTTTAAATGTAGGTTTGCAGAAAGCAATTTTTTATATAATGTTACCAAGCTCTTGATGAAGACAATCACCTCCAGGCTCTGAGGACACTACACAAAGCAGATCTTTTGCATAAAAGACAGCTCAGTCAGAATACCAAGATCCATGAGGATGGTGGTGTCATACCCACAGCAGCACATTTTAAAAACAAGTTTAGGATGTGCTTCTCGCGGGGGGAGATGTTAGAATTCAGTGGGATGTATGTACACTAAATATCCAGATTTTTTTTTTTCCTAAGTTTTAAGGTCATACAAGTTTCCTGTATTATACTCAAGTGTAACTTTTACTTAGTATTCCAGAAGGGCTTGAAAGAAATTCCACAATTGACAATGGTAATAACCTGCATGCCAAACAGCGTTAGGAATGTAGGCAAATCACAGAATCATAGAATGGTCAGAGTTGGAAGGGACCTTAAAGATCATGAAGTTCCAACCCCCTGCCATGGGCAGGGACACCTCCCACCAGACCAGGTTGCTCCAAGCCCCATCCAGCCTGGCCTTGAACATTATCTATACATCTGTATGTGTGTAAGAGACTGAAAACAGCAGGGAAGAAGCAGCAGGAAGCCAAACCTTTCTCTCACCATGGAGTGATCTGAAAGACCACTGCAATGTTGTGGGCTTCACAGAATTCAGCACAAGCACTAGAGTATTTTCTTTAATCCAGAAGTACTGGTGTAGATTTTTGAAATTTGGATACAATTCCTGAAGGCTTAGTGTTGCCTAAATTATTTTCACATTCTGGTAGACAGCAGAGCTGTTTAGAAGCAATATGTGACAAGTTGCAGAGAACTTAGAAGGCTAAAGGAACTTGTATTAGGTCAAATTGTTCCACCACCTCTTGCTAAATCTGCCTGTATATCTTTGCTACTCAAAGAAGAGTTCTAAGTCCCTTATGTTTTCCTCCCCAGTGGTACAGAGAATGATTTCACAACTCTATCAGGACGACAACAGCTGCTTTTGCCATCATCTACTCCAACAGGTCACATTAGGAAGACCTGTTTGCTGTTGATAGTAGCTGGAACTCTGCATTTGGAACAGAACATTATTTCTGCATCAAGTGTTTACAGCCCACTGGCAAGGTCATTACAATTAGATGATATATGTTTAGTTGAGAAGTTTAAGCATTAATACTTGTTAATTTGTACAAATTTGCATTTTTACATAAAAGCTTTTCTGTGCTTCTTAAAGCTTCGTTTCTTAGTACTAAAAATATGAAGAACCACTGCCTTTGATAGAGACATTGTAATATAGAGAAGAACATTTAATGCAGCAACAATAATAACAGGCTCAATATAAAACAACAGGGACAAATATATGAAATGGAAACAATTTAAATTTCCATTGCTGGAACAAGAAATCTTTTTTACGATCAAGACTAATTTAGCTCAGTTTTGCATAGCATGAATAACCTACTTTGACAGGGAAATGAAATATCAATAGATTAAGTGACTATTACAAATCATCAATGAATATGCCAGGCTAGTAGTTCGACTGATAATTTAGTTAATTGCATTAAAAGTTTACAAAGATATAAATCAATTGCCGAGTGATTAAAAGTACATGGAAGAAGCATATTTAAAGTGCATTTGCAAAACCACTGAGGTGATACCAGAAATTAATATGATTATTGTTCTTTCACATGCTTCAGACAAAGCTGGTTTTATATTACTAGAGAAAATGAAAAGGCAAATGTATAGAGCAACAGCACCCATAACTCACAAAGGAATAGAGGGCACCAGAGGCCAGTGAAAAGCTCCAGAAATAAAACAAACAAGAGACCCAGACAGGATTTTTAAACCCAAGGAAGCTGATTCTAATGTATGTTCTAATATGATCAGTATTTTTTGAGGGGTGCAGCAATTTAACAGCACAGGAATAACATAGAACTTACAATGGACTCTGACGTTGACATTAGGGAAGGCCACGTGGAAGCAAATAACAGAGTGAAACAAGTTGAAAGTATGGATGTAATTTCAAAAAAGCGGATCCTAAAGATGTATGAAATGCTGCACAGCCAGCAAAAATCAAGCCATAAATGTTAAGCTGGGTAGGGTTTTTTTTTTTTTTGATGATGATTTCCTTTAAAAAAGAAAATATAGTCAGCCGAGTATCAAAATTTGGATCACTGCAGTTCATCCTGGAGGATACACCACAGCCAGAAAGTTTGGAATTGGATAGGATAACGGTAGTACTGAAACCACCAATGCCTAGGACAGTCTGCAATTATTTATTGTTAAATCTACAATAACAGCAGCATTCCTTAGCTTTCATTTTGTGAGTGTGGTATTTCAACTTTTCATCTCAATTTATGAACGATTAAAATGCTAAAACACTTTGATTTTCTGACAGTCATTCTGAGTGGATTCTTCTAGGGTTTTGCATGTTTGCTGTTCAAAGAAAATGGATGAAAACTTTGGGGATTAAAATAGCCCCTATATATGTAGGGGGTATGTGGATACAACGTCATACTTGAGGATGTTCCTCCTCGAAAGCATGTCTTCAAATATTTATTAAAGAAAATAAATAATTCTGACAAAAGTCCAATTTTCCACACCATGGGAAGAAAATGTGGAGAAAATTACAGATGACGTAATGCCTCTAAGTCTGAGTAAAGGAGACATCTTTTTTTTTTTGGTGACAGTGAGGAACAAGAGCACAAGTCCAATTCCACTTATTTCCCTTGCATTTCTCAGACCCCTCAAGACCAGAAGAGCACAGCATCAAGTACAGCAAGCAAGAAATCCCTTCCACCCAACTATTTTGGTCTGTGAAGGCCTTGAATCGTAGCCAAGAGAAGCATCTGAGCCATACTGAAAGCAGGGCAGGGAATCTGCTCATGAAATACAGGAAAGCAAATTTGCTGTGTAACTGAGCACTGGCAGCCTTGAGCTGCGTTGCCTTTGCTGTTAAGACTCATTTATCTTCACGGGTTATCTGTTAGAACTGCACCCAAGTCCACTTTGTTAATTTTCTGTGCTAGGAAAAATAACACTGTTCTTGGAATCCAAACACAGAACTATTTTCACTCATTTATTTGTCTCCGATTTATAATTTACCCATCTAATTTCAGCAATAGTTAAGCTGGAGAATTTAATATAAGTGTTTCTATGGGTACCCAACTCCAATCCACTGAAACGGTAGCAGAGGTTATGCTATAGGGAATCCAGGCCTATAATAATGGATTTTCTATGTTATATGGCCAAATCCTACACCCAAAAGGAAACGTATAGTGGAAATTCTCTCCCAGGTGTGAAAGCAGGTCTGCTTTCCCAGACAATTGTCATGCTGTGCAGGCACTACAACGCAATCTGTGTTCTATCTTCATACTGAATTCACTGTGTATTTACAAAAAAAAAGTGCATGTATGTCATTTATCTTTCCAGGATTCTCTTGGAATTCAGTGTCTGAAATCTGGTAACTCTACAGTTACTCAGAAAGGCTGAAGATTCTATAGTATCCATACATGTTTATATTTCACCCGATGCTAATTCTGGTTAAACAGGATTACTGATAAGACTAGCAGGAAGTTTAATTTTGAATTGAATTGAATACTCCTAGCTATGTTGCTAGGGGTAAAATAATACAAGATAATTAATTAATCATAGCTGCTCATATCAGTAAAGCGTATGGGGTGTTTATAGCATAACAGATCTGTGTCATCACAAGAAACACTGACAAAAAGAACAAGCTACAGCAAAGCATTTCAACTGAATACAAAGGAAGAAAAAACAATAACAAAAGGCAATTTTCCTGCATTTTAGCTGCTGGCTAAAATGTGTCATCTTGAACTCTCCCAAAAATCCAACAAAAATTCTTATGACATATGCTGTGCCATATTTAAGGCAAGCAGACTGAGCAAAATGCAATAGAATACGTTTTAAAAAATAGAATTAAACATACTCCTATGAGAAGACAGAGGTGGAAGACCTGTGTACACTAGAACAGGTTGAAAAAGATGCTTACTACATATTACTGTACTGAATATGTCAGGCTTGTAACTCTTTTCCTAGCCACATTTCCTGGGTGCTGAATTACAGAAAAGCAGCATCTAATACAATTCACCTTCCTCGCTTCAAATATCAGGATGTTTTTTCATGCTCTCAGTTTTTTGTTTTTTTTCCACTGCAATTCAAGGTTAGAAAATGCACCAGCTATGGATACAGTTTTACTTCAAAAGGGTAAAGCAAAAGTAGAATTTTCAAAGTGAAGAAAACAAAGGAATGTTGGATTTTATAGGTTATCCTCGCTGATGAGCTTTCTCTGTGAATGCACTAAGCAGTGCATTTAGTGAAATCACAGTGCCCTCTAGTGCCTTTATTAAGCACATTGTTCAAACTTTTCTTAACTAAAGCAAGATACCAAACCACCACATTCAGTTTGATGATGACATAGAATGACTGAATTAATTTAGTTATCAGTTCTTAACGGGGTTATTTGTCCTACTAATGTCTAATTAATATACTGTAAAAAACGACCCAGATTAAATACATACACATATGCAGAAGTAGTACTTATTATTGCAACAAAACATTAAATAATAAGGTGGATGCTTTCCCTACAGCATCAAAAATAACATTGAAATATTAAATTGCCTCAATAAATATTGGCCATATTACAAGAATGCAAAAATGAGAAAGAACATGGCACAAATTTCAAGTACAATTTTAAGAATGGAGCAAAAAGCTCTAATTCATAAACCAAGCATTTCGGATAAAGAGGCTCTTATTGAAGATTATAACCTACCAAGATACAGTTTTCAGAGTCTTTCTTGCAAATTTAATAGCACTCTCAAGTGAAGCAAACATGTAAAATATCACAAAATCCAGAATAATTACTAAGGTCAGCTCATTATCTGTGACTCAGAGGTAGTTAAAAGAAAATACAGCAAGGAATAAGTTCTTGATGGAATATTAATATCTACTTTGAACATCCTGGCCTTTGAAATATTACATTTCCTTTGACTATTATGAAATTTTGGTTTTCCTAATAAGAACTTTTATAAAGAACGTTAAAATACACAATACTTTTTAACATGACCAGAACATATTTTCTTATGTCTGATTAGGTAGGCAGTATTTTAAAAGTATACTTACATATCCTTTAAAAAAACTCAGGTATTTTCTTCTGATGCAAATTAGCTTTTCAGATGCCCACCTTTACAACTTATATACATATATATATCAGTTTACTGTATAAAAATGGATCTTAAGAACCTAGCTGGACCTATAAAATGTACATTTACAGCTATAAAACAAAATTTGTCCTACCCTGCTATTG
>BJBW01004359.1:36059-57331 GCA_004320125.1 Scolopax mira
CTGGGCAACCTGTTCCAGTGTCTCACTACCCTCACAGGAAAGAATTTCTTCCTGAAATCTCATCAAATCTCCCCTCTTTCAGTTTAAAATCATTACCCTTTGTCCTATCACTACACCTCCCCATCTCTCCTGTAGCCCCCTTCAGGTACTGGAAGGCTGCTATAAGGTCTCCCTGGAGCCTTCTCTTCTCCAGGCTAGATCAAACTGCCCACAAAATTCCTCACTGTCGTTACGCTTAACCAGACATGTAGTTTCACTATAAGCAAGTGCAATTAATTAACACAACATGAAGAACACAAAGTCAAATCTCAGCTAAAACCTGAACATTAGAGTTTCATGGAAGAGAGGCAGAACAGTTTGGGGGATATTACTGCATGTATTTTGCTTAAAAGCACATGATTTGGCAAGGAGGAGGAAGGATTCCTGTTTAAGCTGTTTTAGGTATATTAATATCCGCCCTGCTACAAACCCCTGGGCTGCAAGGGTACACAGAGCCTTCCTTAAAACCAACTGGCTTTATACTGTGGGAATAAACCCATGGGAGAAGATGGCAGAGACCAAGAGAAGGAAGAAGCAGAAAGGCTGCAGCAAGGGTGTATGCCAGTGCCTTGTAACCCCAAAAATAGCAAGGGCCTTCTTGCCCACATCAGAAAGGTGGCCAAAACCAAGCCCCATAGCTACCTTTGAGTCCTTCTTTGTCACGCAAGGACTCCGGCACAGCAGAAAATCTGAAATTTGCTGACTGTATCTGAAGGATCAACATTGCCAGGGTACACTGCGTACAGGTCAGGTAAGTTTTTAAGCCGGTTTTTAAATACCTTACCCAGCACATCAAAATTGTGTCCACTGAAGAGTCCCCTTTTCTAGCGGAGCTTAGATATTTTTTTTTCCCCATGCTTATTTTAAAGAAGCAGGGCAGTACTATCACAAGGCTGAGTCATGGTCACATTGTGCGGGTATAATGACAAAACAGCTTTTTATTACAAATAAATTTCACCCCTTAATCTACCTTTTGCATACCACAGACCAGATTTCCCAGTTCTTAGATGTTTCGTGTCTCTCATGGAGTACAAAGAGAATGAACAGCAGACCCAGCCAAGCTGGAATAAATACTGGCCTGAAACTGCTCTGTCACACCAGTTCCCATAGTTGCAGCGCAAAGGTGTCGACAGACCAAGTTCCCTCTGTCCTTCCCTCAACACGCTACTCCAAGAGAGAGTGTGAGCTCCAACCCAGCTCAGATGTGTTTAGATGGTGCTACGGAAAGGCCTGAGGCAGGCGTAAGACAGTTGTACCTTCAGAAGTTTTATAAGCAACTGTCTGTGTACACATCTGTTCGGTCACAACAACCCCAGACAATGCTACAGGCTTGGGGAAGAGTGGCTGGAAAAAAAGGACCTGGGGGTGTTGGTGGACAGCCGTCTGAACATGAGCCAGCAGTGTGCCCAGGTGGCCAAGAAAGCCAACAGCATCCCGGCCTGTATCAAGAATAGTGTGACCAGCAGGAGTAGGGCAGTGATGGCGCCTCTGTCTCGGGCACTGGTGAGGCCTCACCTCGAGTGCTGTGTTCAGTTCTGGGCCCCTCACTATAAGAAGGACATTGTCCAGAGGAGAGCCACCAAGATGATGAGGGATCTAGAGAACAAGTCATATGAGGAGAGGCTGAGGGAACCAGGCATGTTTAGTTTGGAGAAGAGGAGGCTGAGGGGAGACCTCATTGCCCTCTACAACTGCCTGAAAGGAGGGTGTAGAGAGATGGGGGTTGGCCTCTTCTCCCAAGGGAATAATGAGAGGACCAGAGGAAGTGGTCTGAAGTTACGGGAGGGGAGGTTTAGATTAGATATTAGGAAGAATTACTTTACTAAGAGAGTGGTCAGGCACTGAAAGAGCCTGCCCAGGGAGGTGGTGGAGTCACCAGCCCTGGAGGTATTTAAGAAACGTGTAGACATGGCACTTCAGGGCATGGTCTAGTGCCCAAGATTGTTGGGGGCTTTTTTTCTGTGTATATGGTTGGACTTGATCTCAAAGGTCCCTTCCAACCATGAAGATTCTGTGTGTGAACAGGGAACGGGTGAGGGCAAGATGAATGCAGGTGTTTGGGCTTTGCCCAGGGAGATGGGATCAACCCACAAACAGGTTGAGAATCGCAGCACTGAGATAAGTACAAGTATAGTAGTGAAGTTACAGTGGAAATAGGTCTGCAAGCTTTAAAACAATTAAAAGGGAAGAAAAAAGACAATTGCTCTAATAAGTTATGATAAATATTTACAAGCAGCTTACTTAGCTTCAGGATAGATTCTGACCTAGCTCTACTCATGTCAGTGAACCACCATGACTACCTTAATCCCAAGGACAGCCTTCTTGATGTCCTCTTTTCTAAACATCAGTGCTGATGATCCCACTCCTCCTGATGTATTAGCAAAGGTGGGTTCTTCTTTCCAGTAATGAGTCAGTGAGCTCATTACAAGCATTCTTGAAAACTGCCAAATCTGTAATTTTCTACAAGGCCAAGAGCTGTATATTGGATCACAGCCAGAGAGCTGAAGATCATGTTTTAGAGGAGGAACATTATGTATTCCAGTCTTATATCACTTCAGATGGTATTGCATAAATGTCATGGCAAAGATCCACTACGCTTTGGCCTGTAGCACTTACTACATTCACTACCTTAAATGTATTTCTTCTTTGAGCAGAGTAATAAAAAGAAGTTCCAAAATCTGGGCTCATATCCCAAATCTCCCCCTTACATTTCAGTTATACAACCATGCTAACAGGGCTTAAGGCTTCACAGTATTTGCAACTACAACAAGGAAGAAAAGGAGAAAGATTGCAGTTTGTCTTTACAATGGGAGGTTTGGGGAATTTTTGCTTTGTTTTGTTTTTTTAACTTGTCAGGTTGGTGCATAAAATGCATTACCTATTGCCGTGCTATGGGACATAAAAAAGGCCAAGGGAATTTCTATCCCTAACCATAACCTAGGTATCCTTTCTATTATCCAACTGTAGTAATCTCCTTCAGTTCACTTATTTTCAATACATTTCCAGAAAACAAATAGCATCAGTTATAACAATACATAGTTATGATTCAGAAAGATATTATTTACCCATGCACAAATTATGCATTCGTCAAAGATGACTAAGCTCAATATGTGGATGACCAGGTGATATTTTATAATCTGTAGAAAATGGAAGGTGAGGCTGAATTATTTAATGGCTTCCCATCCAGCTTAAGTTTTCTGGACCTGGGGTTTTCTTTCCAAATGTGACACAGGAAATAGAATCAAAAAAGGAAAACACAGCGCATGGCAGGGGGAAGCTGGGATTTTGGGGAGAAAGTCCTCTTTTTCCTCATGCTCCCATAAAATTATAATAACCTTTCATGTTAATAACTACTGAGTTAACATTTTAACCACATTTGTGATTTTTGGGACTATCTGAAGAAAAGTTCTAAGCGGTTTAGAGCAAGAACATTCCAATGGGATATTGCAAGTCTTTCACTACCCCTTCAGGAAATTCAAAACTACTACACATCAAACTGCATCGCGTACATTTGACTTGCTACTAGATGGGAGCAAAAACTTAAACTCCTGGAGGCCTCGACAACACACAGCGCTACACGGCAATAAAGATTTGCCCTGTAGAAAATGTAATATTCCTAGAACTAAACAGCAGGTTTTCCCATTTCAGACTTTCAAGTTCTCTCTAGCTTCTCTCATGGCAGTTCCCTGCTCAGCGATGGAAAAGGCCACAGATGGGCCACACAGCTTCCTCCAGGGAGGTTACAAAGACAGCTTCCCTCCAAAATACTGGGATGAATTTTTTCCCCTTGGCTGAAGAAAATTAAACAGCTGTGGATTACACAAAAGCAGGTGACTTCCAGCATGAAGAACTGAGAAGGATTTTGAGTCAACCAGCCAGTTTCTGATAGAGGTACTGGCATGCTGAAAGACTACAACTGTTGTACCAGAAAGTTAGACCCACGGGCAAGACTTTTGCATGATTTGGATGACTTAACTATGTATGTTAGAAACCTCCTGTTTTCATCTCATTACTTCACAGTGTTTTGAACTTTTCTGCAGCTGTGTTGAGCAGCTGGGACTGGTCTCAAAGATGAAAACAGTACTTCTTGCTGGTTTCGTAACTTGTAGTATTTGTAAATAAAAAAATCTGCCATGAGGAGCCCAGGAAACCTACTTTTGGTTTTAGACACAATGTGTCTAACCATCTTCCCTTAACTAGAAGGCGTCCCCAATGTAGCCTTATTATTTGACTTGCCAGTTGAAGCAGGAAGATGATATTTTTCAATATATTTCCTCCAGTACTACATATTTACTTTCACAAAAGAAAATAACTGCTTTAGGCCATCTGCTTGCTTAGGAGAATGACCCAAAGCATCACCAAGTACACAGACTAAAGTTTTGCTTCACCTCTGGAAGATCTGCTAGTAATTTCTGCTTCTAGAAAGTATGTTTTGGCAGATATATAAATACATAGCAATTATTTTTCTACTATTGACACAGTCTCCAGTGTTCTGCTGAAGAGAAAAAAGATTACTAAAGGTGTCCTTTTTGAGTAACCCCATTAAAACTGTTAGTATTTTAACAAAATATAAAACAAATGATAAAAGCTATTTAATGCTCTATGAAAACAAAAGAACATACTAAATAGCTAACACAAAATTAGGCACGCTGTATTGTTCAAGGAATCAGTGCTAGAAGCCAGGTCTTTTGCTGGAAGACAAATATGTAAGCTTTATTTTTAACAGAAAAAAAACCCTAAAAATCTCTTATTACCCTTTTTGATAATATATTCATAGGAACGTATTTCTAATGTATGCTAGCTTGCACGTCATGTTTTTCTGTCATCCCAACTGTTATTTTAGTATTTGAGAAAAACCTGTTGCCCAACTTTTAATTATTGAGGGCAGCTGATGCAATATTTAAAACATACTAGAATATCCTTGAAACATTTATGAAATTCTTTCTTACAGCAACAGCTTAGAGTTTAACCTTAGTATAAATTCAGTGTGTTGCCAAAAGCATTTTACTTGCTTTCTCATTAGTGATGTATCCAGTTACTTCTCTCCAATTACTGTGTAAAAACATTAATTTAAGTCAGCATGGAGGTTTTCATTAATTTCAACAGCAATGTTAGAGCAACATTAATATCAAGAATAATAACACACTTACAATAGCAGTATTTCAAGATGCCTAACGTGGATTTTTGATCTTACCCAAGAAAAGAAAAAAAGCATCTGTTGCTTTCAGAGAAATGTATTTGCTCGTGTCATTTTTTGTTTTGTATTTCCCCCCAGTAACGCGGAGTCGCAACGCCACACTACCTGTCATGGCCTGCTGGTCATCCACCATTAACTTTAAACTTTTTCCTCGCCGGACCACACGCACCGTGTGCCACTCATTATCATTGAGGTTATAGCCAGCAAAAAGGGTTTCTGGGCCTTTGCCTGTAGGATATGCCAAACAGTCATTATGCAATCTTTAAATCAGTTTACATGCGAACCTCACAGAGAAAAAGTGAGAGAGAGATAAAGAGACTGGCTGGGCAAATGTTAAAAGTCACATCAAACGAAAAAATTGCAACGTATAAGCAAACCTCAAAATATAGAGCTGCTATGTTAAAACATTTCTATTGTATATTTAACTATATAAATGTATTGTAGATGCACATTCGATGAACCAGGTTGTCATAAATAGGCACAGTCAACACGGATTTAGTTATGCGTCTTCCAGTCATGCACAAGCCTTTAAAAAATTGGGATTACTGCAGCCAGAAGAACTTCAGCACGTCTTTACAAGGCCAGATTTGTGCTCCTTTATTAAAAATATTTGGGTAAAAGTGGTAAACGTACGTGTATGCATGTTACATTTTTCTTAACCTATGTCAGCTTCTCGGCCTGTTTATTAGGACTTCTCAGAAGATCATCTGTTACCTTATCATCCAGATGACTTGTTAATAATCAGAACCAGTACCTTCTGATGTCTGCAGACCTCCAAACCGTGCTTTCTTTTTATGTTTCAGGGATACCTTTTTTGGTAATCTTTTGCTATTTTTGTAAGCAGTACAGCAAACACTTCTGAAGCAAATATAATCCTATTTATAGTACATAGTACTAGCAATAACTGAAGTATTTACAAATCTAGGAAATAGGGTATTGTTAATAAATAGGGAAAAAATACTCAGATGAAAATGATTATGGAAATTGTCCCTTGCAGTGATGACTAACAAGAAAAAGAAGGAGAAAAATCCTGGCTATGATCTGGTGTGAGCAGGTGATTGACCAAGTGCTGAGCCAATCAATCAAAACTTCTGCGCTCAAACCCACGTTGTTGGACCTGTGTGGTGACTCTCCAGAAGGTAAAGCTTATCTGCAATTAAGAAATTACACTCTCACAAAATAGAGACCCCCCTGGCCTGTTTTTCAGTTCCCGTGGCACAATAAAGGTTGCTGATAACTAAAAGAGATGTATAATATAAATTTGACATGAAAACATGAACGTTTCACTGAGGCAAATCATTGCACCTCCACGACATCTTTCCAGATGATACATCCCATGTGTCTGCCCTCTTTTAAAAAGGGATATGCCTCTGGCTCTGAAACACTCCCACATTTCTGTTCAAATTCTTTTCCACCCGGTGCAGGCTGTGATGGAAGAGGTCTATTAATAAAGGGGTACTATATGACATCAATGTCTAAAATCAAAGCCTCTCTGACCTCAGGACAACACAGAGAGAAAAGACACTAACTGCTTGATGTTGAACAAAATGTTCAACATTTTGTACAGTTTTCAGCTCAGACTTTTTCTATTTTCAATCAGCATTTTTTAATTGCTGCTGGCTGATTGCCCTGATTTTATATGCAATTTTTGTTGTTTTGAGCATGTCAAGGGATCTCCAGGAATAAAAATACTACCTACAGCAAAGGAGGTGAGATTCTGATAACATCATGCTGCTTCCTCTATACTTCTATATAGGCCAGAAAAGGTGTGCAGACCCAGCAAAAAAAAGACATATATATATATTTATATATATATAGATATATACATACTTACTGAAGTCAACTACCTGAATTTTTCTGTTCCTTACATGTTTACTTTTTCTGACAACAGAAAGACCAGTTTTGCATAAAGCTTAAGTGAATAAAAGTTCTATTTGGATACAGTGGAATTGATGCAGTGAATAATGCTCTTTAAGCAATTTTGATTATTCTGTATTTTATTGGGGGCTTCAATGGAAGCCATTTCTAACTAGATTTGGGAGACAAGGAATGGTTCAATAACATGAGTAAAAACCTTAGTGAGAGTCAATATGCCTGCCTAGAAATACCTCACTTACTATTACTTTAAATCTTAGCCATTCTTCATTTGTTAGTTTAACTGCTTATTTTTTAAATTTTTAAAAGTAGTTGAAGTACTTAGTCTCCCTTATCTCACAACAGATCTCTAAAAAGAGCTAAAAGCATATGCAATTTTAATTTGCCATCACATTAACAACCCTCTGTAGTGTCCCATACATGTAAATGTGCCACAGTGTACATAAACATCAACTCCAACTTGGTTGCTCACATTCAGACAGGCAAATACATTTATTATCTTTTAATGGTTAGGGACTTGTAAACTCTTGCTGTTGTAAAATTAAAGGTAAGTTTTCCTATATATCGTTCTATTTCCTTGGCAAGAGTACTCCGAGTACAAAAGATCAGGTCAGAGCTACCCTTGAGCTGCCTTTGCTCGTGACGCACACAATCCAAAACTGGATTAAGGGGAACTATGGTGAAAGGGCTATGAAAGGGATGAACTTGGGTATAACAAACTACAGGAGGGAATGCATTGAAAGCAGCCCTGGCATTGTAGAAACCATCTATCTTGCACGGAATGAGGCTTTTTTTTTCCTAAAGCTGAGCTCTAACAGAAAGATAGAGGTTCTCCAGAAAGAACTTTATTCACTTAACTCCAAAATAGCAAGACCTGGTGTTTGGGTATTGTGTATGCACCCATCACATCATGTGGCCTCTCTGCAAAGCAGCATCGTTTCCCATGGCAGCTGGAGAGCTGGATGGGGAAGGACAGGTGCCCACCATTCCTGTAACACTTAGGCTGCTTCCTAGCCAAGAAAATACTTTTACATATAAAAGAAGTAAATGTGCTTGTGAGCAGTGTATTTAGGACAAAATTTTCTATATGCTTAGGTGCAAAAACATGTAGTCCTTGATAACACACGAAAAAGAAGGAGTCATTACATTCATTCTGTAGTGACTGCAGAATGAAAGTCTTAACATATGTTGTTAAATGTCATTGGCCAACCTCAAACATGTTTTATATAAGTACTTTCCTCACTGACTTTCAAATATATTGACCTGAAATTAATTTAAAGACCATATTATTGAGATCATAACAGTTCAGACTCTTCTTCTGTCTTGATTTATTGTGCTCTACTTTATAGTGAGCACAATATCCATCTACTAAATCATTGCCTCTCTGGTCTTATTCTGACTTTAGACTGATCTGATTCCACTTAAATCACACCAGCAGAATGTGCTGTTGTATTTAAATAAGAATTGACATATTGCCACTTTAGAGTGGGTGGGCTTTTTTTTTTTTTACTCTTTTCTATAAAACATTAAGTATCTCCCATGAGAAGAAAAGCAAGAGTCATAATTTAAAAAAAAATAAATCAAGGGGGAGCATTTCTTTTTTTAATGCACTGATTCTACCCTTCCAACCCTTTGTCCCTCCACTCGCTATTTCCCGTGCTCTCCTTCTGCTGGAACTCATTTGTCTCTTTCTAAACAGGACACAGTTAATTTGCTTCATGGAGTCAGCACTCACTTGCTGAGCTACCGATTCTCTCAGACACGAATACCTTAATCATAAAACTTCCCTTTCAGAGACAGGCTGTAACCTGCAAAAATACCCTAAGCATCTTTTCTTGTTTAAGTATGAAAGTTATTATCAATGTCTATATTCAGCTTTTCTCCACCTTTAAAGGCTTAAATAACAACTAGATTTTATGCACCTCTAGTGGGAATGGATAGTAGCAAATAAAAAAAAAAGTAAAGGCACTTTTATGGCTCTCACAATTTGCTTATAGTCCATCATGCCCGTAAAATCTGCACGTTCATTCAAAAGCAGATAATAGCTCGTACAACCATCTTCTTACATGGGAAAATAGAGACTGTGCAGCTACCTGACATAGGTACAAAGTGATTCTTTATGAACTAGGACATACAAATGTAAAGTCCCAAACATCCTAAGTTAAAACTTCACATAAGCACCCAAAGTTGAGCTTACTTCGTTTGCAGCCCCTCATCTAGAATTTAACTGTCTTTAGTTCTCTTTGAATTTAAAAGAAAAAAAAGTATGATCTCCAGAAGAAAAATCTTGTATTCAGTGTGCTGAATATTCTAAATGTTCGCTGGAAATTCCTATTCACTTTAGGATCTTGCAAGGAGCCTTTTCAGCCTAATTAAAGTGCTGAAAAATTGCCAAATTCAAATGAGCCTGTTAATTGATGGTAACGTGCATGCTTAGTTTTTCTCTTATAGACCTCTATCCTGTTGCAATTAAATGGGGAGATCTTTTAACCAACTATTTGAACGGACCATCATAAAAACAAACTGGTCACTTTGAAACAGGACACCTGCTTTTGGCATTGTATTAAAATACATTCAAAACTAGTTGTCTGAATCAAACACAAGAATTACTGGCTCTTATGATATCATCCACCAAGAAGGCTCATACAAAAATGCTACCCAGATTCGCTCAGAGCATTCAATTCTGTGACCAAAAATAGATGTCAAAAATGAAGGATCGAAAGAATAAATTGAGACAAGCAAGGGAGAGTGGATAGATCAGTGAATGCTCTACTAAGCTATGGAGCCCCAGGTAGTCATAGGCAAACTCAGTCAGAAAGACAAGACAAATAGGGGAAAGCCTCTCAATCCTCATTATCCTTTCTAGAATGATTGGCTGCAGAAACAATTCTGGTCTTCTGAACCACTCGTTTGCAAACTTGAATTTAAAGAGTCAGTTGTAGTGAATCAACTGTATTTTAAATGACTGCATCTGCATCATCCTGAAATCCCCTGACTATGCTTGTTTCTTACTACTAGAAAAACCTAGTTGCCTTTTAAAATCAACGATGTAAATCAGTTTATCAAAGCTAACTGAGAAATTAACTTCAGAAAGCCTTATAGCAGGTCAAAGAAATTTTATCCGCTGTATTTTATTCCTAATAGACTCTTGCAGAAAATTTCACAAGAACAGCATGTTCACTGAATTGTATCAAGTAAAACATATCAATCTGCATTGCTTGATCAAAATGTTCAAGCCTACAATAGCTTTATTACAGGTAAAATTGCTTTTGGTAGTTTGGGTTAAGTATTGGCAGTTAAAGGTATTTTTATTAATTTTTAAAACGAAGCCTGACATTTCAGAAATTAAAATGAAGAAGATTAGCATTGCTAATATCATTCATTAGCCTTCATTTTTTGATAGATTTGGTCATATTGTTTTGAATAACAAAATATAATCTTAAATCCATTTCTGTATATGCACTCATATGCACTTTATATATATATTCTATGTATATGTAAATGCAGAAAGCTAAGCAAGGTACTTTTGAAAAGTCTGCTGGCTTCTATATGACCAAACTGCAAACAGATTGCATTGAATATCGATCCAGTGCACTAGTAAGGAAAACCTGCATACGTTGTGAATGTACTGGAGAAGAAAAATCCATAGAAGGCTATTAAAAAAAAATAAATATCCAGGAACCATCCACCACATTCAGGTCTGAGGACATGAAGTTTTCTACAGTCATCTGCCTGTTTATTTTCTCTCTTTTCTTTGTGCTTCCCTTGCCCATGATCTGAGCTGCTCAGTATTTCCCCTCTCCCAACTTTGTTTATCTTTTGCCTTAAGCAAGCTATTTAATTTGGGGTGTGACAGTGCACGTACTCACCCATTAATTTCTTTAAAGCTATTAGATATTAACTGTTGGCAACACTTAAGTATCTAAGCAGAGCCAGTGGGTCAAGGTGGGAGGGCAGAACATAGATCTATTGGACTAAATTACATCTAAAGATACTCAGTGGTGCTGATGACAAACCACTGTCTTGGGAAAGCCTAGTCTCTACGAACAGAATGAGGACCACTACTGAATTTCACCAGGGGGGAGAAAGAAAGATCAGAAAGTAGTAAGATTTTGAGCTGCAAGTCTTGGCTTCTAGACTTTCCTCTATAGTATAGTCTTTCCTGCCACAGCAAAGCATGCATAGAACATATATGCATGCTCTCAGAATCGGGGAGCATGCTTCACTGGTTAATAATTGGGTTGAACAATATTTCTTGGAAAAAATGGGTTTGAAATTGCAATTACAACTCTATGTGAACTCGAGAGTAAATGAGAGGATGAAACTGATTTTGTTACTGCATTATGAAATGTTTAACTCAGCCAGAAACATTTCTCGACACATTACTTAAAACATTTAGTGTTAGGAATCAGCCGCATTTTAACTTAGTTTTGTAAGTTTTATATCTAAGCAAGCGAAACACTAACAGCCCTAAGGACATGCAATTTTACTTCTTCTTGGAAATAATGAAAGAAAAGTATCTTTTAAAAGCTAAAAGCAGAAGTCAGCTAGATTCCTGTATTTTTAATAAGGGTACAGTTTCTCGTTGGTACCATTCTCTAAGGATCAGGACTATCAGAAAATGTGCTAAAGGTACTAAAGTTTTTATGATTCTGCCCTAAGGCCCTGAACTAAAGCACAGCAAAGTCAATGAGCTTGAAACGTACGGTTGTTGCTTTTTCAGCTCACTGCTGAACATTTTCAGGCAAATTTTCCGAAATGATGTTGAACTTGCCAATTGACTTTGCTGTAGGTAAGGTGAGCATGAACTTTCAACACACGCCAGTTCTACGCTAATTTAAAGGAAGCTTCACGGTGCCAGATCACTTCCTGTGTGTTCACTGCAGGGGAAAAAAGGTGCACTTGCAAAGATCAGGCAGCATTACAAATACAGGGTAAGGTCATATCTTGCCTTGAACCATGCTCAGGTTTTTCAAGTGTGCCCAAAACCTAGGACTCTGAACTGGGATTCAGCAGATTCACTTTCACAAAATACTTTTCATGAATCTTGATCTGGTTTAACCTTAGTTTGACATGGCTCCTATAATGGAAAATTCCACAAATTTTAAGCTGAATACCTTGAAGCTTCGACTTCATTCTACCTAAGCTGCATTGGTAGTACATTAGGAAAGCAGTTTTACACAAGCCTGTTATCCCATTTTCTGAGCCAGTTCCCAGAACACTCGAGTCCAGCTCAAGAAAAGGCCACAGCTGGATGACAGGAAGGTAAGTCACCTGGAAACTCTGGCCACCAAGAGGCAAGGGACTTGAAGAGCCCAGACTGAGCCACTGCAACAACTCAACTAGACACAGACTGACACTGGATAATACGGGGAGTGAATTTGGCTTGATAACCTTAATTGTTTTTTAAAGAATAATCCATTATGAGCTAGTGTATTGCACAAGAAAGAACAAAATGGGAAATGTTAATTCATTTACAAAACTGATTTTTTTTCCATGCAGAATGTTTGCATTACAGACAGCTTGCTTATATCGAAAATTTGTTTCCATCAAAAATTCCTTTTAAACTGGTAAAGAAAACAATGTCTAATTCATCTGGAGTTATTAGTGTTTGGGGTTTTATGTCCTGTAACAGGAATAAGATTGAAAATCATGAGAACTGCCTTGGCAACTCCTGTACAAAATAGCACCAAGACTAACACAACCCTCCTATTTTAAGCAATACATGAATTCAGTTTTTTAAAAGTACATATTCATTGCTCTGATGTGACTTAATGACTGCTGGGATGTCCAATATTCATTAATTCTGTGTGAATTCAGAGTTCTGTCAATAATACTGATTTGTGAGACATGGGCTTAAACTAAGGGAAAAGTGATCCCAAGAGGAGTTCAAGTTCATTTTCTGCTTTCCCAGGAAGAATTAGATTCTTTTCAGAGCAGCCTCGTTATTCTTCCTCTATACAAGCTACTATTCAAATACAGTGCCTCAGTTTCCAGAGGAACTTTGCTGTCTCCTCTCAACCCAAGAGATCTGGAGGAACTCTAACTTGGAAGAAAGATTTCACCCTGAGACAGCTACCTAAATAACTTTGATAATCTGGACCTTAATCACCAATCTGCCAATCGCTGTTAATCAGCTAATAAATAAAAAGACAAGTCAGATACAGCAGCTACAGGGAACAGGTAAGCAGTCACCTACAGCAGATCTCTAAGTGTACCCTGATGGTGCAGACACCCTTTAGGGGTCTGAAGAACTTGTGCTTCTGTTTTTTACTGCTAAGTCTGCCTTCTTTCTTTCCATTTAAATCCAGGAAAGGAAAAATAACCTAAATTATTTTTGCAGAAATAACTGGTACATATTCAATCTTTTTTTTTTTTTTTTTCCCTGAGAGAACTGGAATATTTGTTTTACTTTGGTTCGATTATAAGTGACAACTGGGAAGAAGCAGAAACAGCTTTGATCACACTTTAGGCTTTCTGACTTTGATATTGACTGTGCCCATTTATATCAAGCCATGGCTATCAAAACTCTGAAGTACCTTTAAAAATTTAAGTAAGTACAACTTACGTATGCTTATCTATAATTTACCTTTTTACAAAAAAAACATTACCTTTATGTTTAGGCAAAAATGAACGTAACAGGAAAAAACCCACTTAAATATTGCATTTTACTCTTTTATCTTGCACATTATGCTTAAGAATAAGCAGATTGGTAACTATTTGGCACAGAAAAGAAAATAATTTGGACTGTGACTTTATTTTAAGAATAAATTCCTCTTAATTTACAGGTGTCTTCATCCCAAAGTACAGCTGTTATAGAATATTATAAAATTTTAAAATAACAACTAAATCTCACACTCATATCCTTAAATAAAAAGAGAAACTGCTGATTTATAACATTTTCCCTAGTTAAGGGTCAAGAGAATAACGTTTAAAGATTTGTGACTGTTGATTATTATTTAAATGTTTTAAAATATTTTTATACTCATAGACAGAAAAGCATAATTTCTTGATACTGCTTATTCTTGGATGCTTCTACCTAGACATGAGTCAAGCAAGGAGCACCAAAATAGACACTTCAGATTACTTTCACAAATTGCAAATAGATGAATACAAAGGTGATCCCTGTTCTGTAAACAGCCTCTGCTGACTTTCACAGGTGCAGGATTGTTCTCTGATTTTTTCACATCTTACACAATGGACAACATAAAGCCTACGCTTATTTTCTTGTATATTCCCAAACTATTACATAAAATAATTGCAAAGCCACACTTATTCTGATTTTTGTATTTCTTCATCACTGTCTCATGCCATTCTTGCTCCAAGCTTATCCTTATAAAGAGTTGCCAATACCATGTAATAGTTCATGATTACTTTTAGACCTTTTCTACTTCTGAAGAGCAACCAGTTCAGCTGCACCAGATTTTGTCCAGAATTTAAGATTCCTGACGTTCTTAATGATACTGGCCATAGGGCAGAAGACTTGGCATATTAACGGTAGCGGGGTCATATAAAGTAAATACATATCTTAAGATTTCAATGCTCCAGTACTATTAAAAAAGTGTAAACAATTAACAGTTAAGGCTAAACATGAACGGTTGCTTGAATCTTTGTTATAAAGAAAATGTATTCTAAAGGAAAAAGACCCTGAATTTTTCAGACTGAAGTTGTAGACAATATTGTCATTATTCTTTAAAGATTTTTTAGTTATGTCAGATATGTCAGAAAGCAATCTGAATACTAATTATCAGGAAACATATAAAAATTTCCCTATAAAAATAGCATTTTTCTAGACATATTTTTTGAGGATTCCTGAGCCTAAAATAAGATTTAAAAAAATACTGCACACTTATTCCAATAAAGATTTTGTTGGGAACAAAAGTACTCGACTGCCTTAGATACCATGTATGTTTGAGATACTTTGCATATGTTTAATTTTATAAAAGGTAAATTTTCAGCAACTCTTCCAGCTTCTTCATGCAATTTCTTAACACAAAAGACCAATTTGTGTTTCTTTTCTGCAAACAAGGACATTTTCTGCATTAAACTTTTCACACTAGATTTTAGCTGCCTCTAAACCTATTAATTTTCCAGACATGTATTTTGTGGTGACTAAATGAAACTGAAGTTAACTGTGACATCTGCAATAGTGAGGTTTAGTCTTGCTTTTTCATTGTTCACTTGCAACTTTTTGAGAATTTCATTTTGCAATTATGGCTGCTCAATCACTTGCATGCTAAGAATATGTCAAATCAAGCACTTTTGGCCGTCTGCTATTTCCAGGCTGGTTCTTGCTGTCTCTTGCATGCCCATATGAAACTAAAATGGAATGACTTTTAAAATTGAGTAGATGGAATTGATTTCAACATTGAGGGAATCTCTCAAATGGCCTTTTGCTATTTTTTATACTGTTAAGATTTTTGTGCTCCATGTCAGTGAAAGGCAATTTTGTTATTGGAAAAAACAAGTCAGCTTCTTGACAGAAGTTCCTACTTGCACTGTCTTAAGGTGCACTCTTGTATCTCGATTCATGCAATTCATGCAAATCAAGAATCCACATTGGAGTCTTTTCTAGCTAATGCTGCTCTTATTCGTAACTGATTAACTTGTCAACTGACTTCTAAGTGTCTTCTACCACCTTCAAAATGTTAGCTGGAGGTGCAAGAATATTTCTTCCCCTGAGAGCCCATGGTGTATATTGGTATTGTTCTCACCTAGGAAACAGCATACAAGCTGCTGAAATGTTAAATGGCCAAACTGCACAGACAATTCAAAGTATGGCAGTAACCACAACACAAATGCAACAGGTAATTTTCACCCATACTCAACAACTATAGTGTTTAAATTTTTGCAAAATTAAAATTCCCTAGATGGTGCCATCATACTATTTACGCTTCTTATTCTTCATTTCTGATCCACAAGTCACGTGTAAACAGTTCATGGCATGTGAGTGAAAGATGGAATTGTTGACTTACCTATTTGGTCTTTCTTGTCCAGAGGGATTTTATCATTAGCGATAAAAGACTTAACGAGCAGAGACAGAGAGGAACTTTTAACTAATGAAATGTTATTTCTACATACATGCACTTCACTCCTTTGAGGAAAATCTCACAGAATATAAAATGAATGAGAAATATTATGAGAAATAATACCAAAAAAAATTAGTATAAGCTACATTAACCACAGCTCCCTCTTTTCTTTAATAGCTTTTTCTTATTCCATGTCTTGGTCTTCATCTTGTGTCTTGGTGCTTCAGTACTGCCTAGACAAATAACTGCTGAAGAATTCTTTGCACACTTCCCAAAGTGGCACCTCAGAAAGCCAACTTTACCTTGATGTCTCAACTCAATAGAGTAATATCTCCTTTGAAGTGACTTGTCTGATGGATTGAGGCCTAGAAATCAGCTGGAAGGGAGCATAAGTTAACCTCTTGACATGTCATCCAAAAATAAAATGTGCTCCGATTGAAAATTTTCACAACTACCTAAATATAATTCATTAAAGTCATTGTCAAGAAGATATAATGAGGAAGCGGTTATGTGGTTCCAGTAATAAGCTACTGAATGCTTAAAATGTTATGATAGATGTTTCATACATTTTAATAGATACAAATGGAAAATGTGCTAGATACAAAGTGTTTTTAATAGAAGAAACTGCTCATCAGTGACATGCACTGGGTGGATGCTTTTAACACTATTAGCTCTTCAAAAAAAGCACATGGAAAAATGAATTACTCTTCTTACGACATTAATGGACAATAATATTGTAGCTAAGTGCTTGCTGGGCTTCTTCATCAAGATTGAACTTACAAAATGATGACTTGCTGCAGAGAAGCAAAGCCATGATAAAATAACCCACCTTTTTGAAACAGTCGTGCAGCTGAAACTAATACATACTTACACACACTTTATTTGAGGGACCTCGAAAATGCCACAGATGGCTCAGAAACCAGGTTCTGCAAACTTGTATTTATCCAAATAAGCAGAGAACTCCACTTCTGCATTAGAGCGTTTCACAGGGAAATGACACAGAGGCTCTATGCCCATGTACTGTTCAATTCTGTCTAGAATCCACTCCCACTGATCTTAATGCTTTAAGGAGTAAGACAATTGCTTACCCAGGATTTACTCCAGACTCCCAGCACTACAAGTGTATAAAAGTACCAGAATAACTTTAATTTATTTCATATTAATTTGGTACCCTTTTTTTCCCCCCCCCTCCTTTTTTGATTTCTTTCTTTAATTGAAGAGGAGATAGTCAAGCTTTCCTAACGCAGCTTGGTTCTCCTAATCACACCAAACTGAGAAATAGGATCTGGTCTGACTTTCACCAAAGTTGGTTGCACTTTTTAAAATAACGTATAAGTGTTCTATTCATACTATTTATTAATATGATAGGGACAGACAGAAATTTGGCATGTCACCTCAACATATATTACACCTATTACAATGCTCACTGTCTGCGTTCGTGAGAACCAGACATCCCATTGAAATTTCACTCTCTGATGCTGTATTTCCCCTCTCACTTATCTCTTATCCATGTATATCCATTATATTAAAAAAAAAAAACACAAACAAAAAACCACAAAAAACCCGAACCCCAAAAAAACAAAACCCAAACACTCATTATGTTAATTCTTTACAAGAATATATTACAACTGAATGGTGGCTGTGAGCATGAGATGTGGTGATCAGAAAAGCAGTATCTACCTGCAGAGAGATGGCAATTTGTTTGGTTTTCCTTGAAAAGTTCTGGAAATAAGCACGGCAGCATTGGTTCAGCAAGGCATTAATATAGAAAAAGTCCTATGCATGTTCTTAAGATACTTACATACTTTCTGAACTAAAACACTATGATTTTAGTATCTTTTTATACAGAATTAATGGTGAAAAAACACTGACATTCTAACATCTGAAAAAATTCTTCAAACCATAATCCTGTAATAGCAAGACTGCAGTATTTTTCCATAGAATTTCCATGAATGTCTCTTACATAAGTATTAACAGATGAGCATCACAACAGCATTATTTCTTAGAAACAGTTCTAAGAAACAAATAAGGAATTAACGTGAAAAGCAAATAAAGGTATTGATACCTTTAGTCTGGTATCTGGTATACGAAGTCTGCTAATATCTCCAATCTGACTATAACTTTAGAAGCACTGTCAATTAATCAGCACTGAGTTACAGTTATTTTTATTAATCCTGAATGCTAACAATGATTCTCTTTTTAAAGAGCTACAGACCAAACTTTCTTGCCAGAAAACTCTTGATACAAAGTAAAAAAAAAATTATTCACAACTCTTACTACACATGAAATAGGGTAAATAATTAATTAAGTTGGCTAATTTGACTGGTTTTACCAGTTAATTAAGAATGATTTTTTGGAGAAGTTATTGAAATATTGGATTGTGTCATCTGCTGCCATCTGTGTGGTAATACTCTAATTTTCATAGAATGTGATTACAAAGTTTAGAATGACTGTCTACAGCTCAGCTGATGAGAGATTCATTATTACTTTCACTAGCAATTTCCTGTTTGCTCTCAATATGGGGTATAACTAGTGATGAAATTATTAGGAAAAGAAGCTGCAAAATAAGAGAGGAACTGGTGCATAAGACAGAAGCTGCTCTACTGAATGTTACACCAGAGCTCTGTATTGCCCTGCATTTTGCCTTTAACAACGACCAGCCATTGATGTTTAGGGAAGGGAGTGATATTAAGGGCCTTTTCCCTAACTATCTGCTGCCAGCTTCTAGCAGCTTGTAGTTTTACAGACTTTCCAAGCTAAGGCTGCTTCTAGATCTTCAACTTTAATGCAATGACAAACTTTTGTTCCATTAAAAACAAATAAATATCTGTTTGGGAACAAAAGGGTGGTCTTGCCAGGTGAGAGCAGGAATCCAGCAAGCCCAGTACTGTTCTTTCAACAGCAACTAAGAAGAGCAGGGCCACCAAAAAGCAATTACTGCTCTAAAACAGTCACAGTTTCCAGTGACCAACATATTAGGGACCACTGGTCCTGCAGAAACTGCCTTCTCACAAACAGTCCTTGATGTATTGTGATTTCATACCACTTAGTAACTTCTTGATGCTTCTTACAGTTGTATCATCATATCTTTATAAAAATAGACTCATTCTCTCAGGTATCTTTTTTTTTTTTTCTTCTTCCTAGCTTGTCTGCCTTCTCGATGTGTGAAAGCCAATCCATACTTGGAATCCCCTTTGTTGCAGTACTCTGAATTTTGCCTATTCATTATGAGGAACTGGAACTAAAGCCACATGTGGCATTCAAAATGTGGATAAAAAACTGACTGCACAACAGTATAATGCTGTTTTCTGTCCTGCTCTTACTTCCTTTCCCCACAGCTACTAACATCCTTTGGGATTTCTGGTCACTTCTGAGCACTGCACTGTTTTCCAGGAGCTGTTTATAATGACTGAACAATTTCTTCAGCTCAGTCCTAACAGACTCCATTGCTGTGCTTGCATAATTACATATTAATATTTAACTCCACCTACCATTTTACAATCCAGTCATTCATCATTTTGAAACCTTTCAGAAAACCCTTTACATGCAGCTTTTAATTTGATTTTCCTAAATAATCTCATTGCATCTGCAAATACTATCATCTCAGTGTTCCTCCTCTTCTCTCAATCATTTATGAATGTGCCAGTAGAGATTCCTGTGGGACAAGCTGGTAGCAGAGCTTTCCTGTGAAATGACTGCGACTGCAGCCCCGTTCACTAATACCAATGTCATTTCATTAGCTTTTATATTAACTCTTCTCCAGAAGAAAGTAGTGCTCCACTGCTTTGCTACTACTGATTAAAACATCACTTCTCAATATCCTACAAGATTAGGCTGTAACACCCACTTTCTGACATGAAAAAAACGGTGAGGATAATTTTAATTACTATTCCTGAAATGTGATTAAGCCATCCTGCTTCTCAAAAGCTAAATGAGAAAAACATAAAAATAAGAGAAATCTAGGACCTGCTATAGATGAAAAACTAACTTTCTACCAGTTCTTCCCATTAAAGCAGGAGAAAAGCCCAGTCTATTACTTCTGAGGAGTCCTTTTATGAAAGATTTGATAGGGCGACTATAATCTAGAAACACACAACTCCCTGGCAAATAAATCAGGATTTATTAATTCAAGACAATCTGTTCTTACACATATAGCACATCCTGGAGGATGCTCTATCCCTATTGGCAAAATGAAGGGTTACATGCTTGCAACAATCTTAGATTTCTATCCTCCACCAGTCCTCCTGCCATATTTAGCATTCTGGAGGACCTCCTGCTCCTCACTCCCTTTTTTAAGAATTCAGTCTGAAGATTCAGAGGGATCAACTGCGATCAACTCCAGACCATGCCCTTGGGCTATGCTGGTAGCAGCTTGCATAGGGCCATGGTGTGGTTCTGTATCAGCTGCTGACTCATATAGCCCCACATATACACTAAATGGAAAAGTATCTAAGCCTGGCCTTGTAAAATTGAACTACATACTGAAACATCACAACTGGAAAGTCTACTACTTTTCAGCAATCTTGAAGAAGCTTCTGAAAATATATATGTGGTAGTGCTAAAAACCCAGAGTCTTCATCTGAACACAACTATCCTTATTGTATAAATGTTTAAGCTTTTACTGTTGACTTTTTTCATTGTGTTTGGTTATTGCAGAGCACACTACTGGTCCTTGAGAAAGCCACAGACATTACCATTATATATTTGATTACTGAGGCCCTCCGCTCAATCACTTGTATCTTTAAAGTACCATAAGTAGAATGTGGGACTTAAAAAGATAAAAATAAGATGGATGAAAAGAGTGAAAAGAAAGGAAAGAAGCACACACACAAAAGAAGAAAAACATCTGTTTTCTAGTAAGAGAACTTGAAATGATATTTTATTGACAGTCTGCTAGAAGACGAATGGCAACTTTCTCTTCTGCTAGCTAAGAAAGAGGAAACACAGATGAAGTTTTATAAGCAGCAAGTAGAACGTAGGCACAGAAATAAACTTTTTTGCTGTCCTTCACGTAGGCTGGAAGCTCTGATAGAGCGAAGCCCTCAATGCCCAGCAGCCAACCTTGAAAGCTTTGTCAGTAGGGAGACAGTAACTATGATAGACCCTTAAATGGTCAGCCAACAAATCTATGA
>BJBW01004360.1:0-113045 GCA_004320125.1 Scolopax mira
AAATAAGGATAGTAAAAAATCTGTTGAGTCAAGTGTCACATTCCTATTGCTGCCTTTTAAAAGGGAGCGACATCTTTAGACTTTCTGTAGGTGAAAACCTTTCTTCTCTAGTTTACACATCTGTTTGAAACCAAACATTTAGTTTTGTTCCTGCTAACTCTTTTCATTTGTGTACTCCTGTGTGAGCTCCAACATAAACAAGACTCGTAAACAGCAGACTATAGATAAGCTTTCAAAATGTTATGTGGCATTTTACCCACATATCTGTCAAGCAAAAGGTTAGAATCTTCACTTTTTAAAGAAAAACATACCAATTAGCAGCAAGGCAAGGCTGTCTGGAGCATGAGGTTTTCAAAGTTTGACATGTCTGTAGATGCAACACAACCCATTTATTTGTATGAAGCTCCGTTTTTCTGATGGCGATTGAGGATCCAGAGAGAGCCCCACCTCTGATGAATCTGCAAGTGCTCACAGGAATTGCAAGAGCAGGTTCTTTGCCTGATGTGTCTAGTATACTTACAACTGGATAACAGGGTAGCAGACAATTGCTTTGCCTTGTTTGCCTACCAATTTGAGGCCTCAATACTGGTTTCAGCAGCGTAATTGCCAAATAGGGTTGTCAAATGCTCTTATCCCCAGTGTGCAGAAAAATAAGGGAGACTTGAGGGCTTGCTTCTTGGCATGGGCTGGTGGCACTGCAGGTCACAGCAAAAGCTGGAGAGTGATGACAGCAGCATGTGCAAGGCCACCGGTCCTGTTCCTGATGGGGCATTGGCAGCCGGCACTCAGGGACATGCAGAGCTTTGGCTTCATCCCCTCAACACATTGGCCATCTGAAATGAGATGAGCTGACCTGACAGTTGGCTGCCAGCACAGAGCAGTAGGAGTTTGTGCCTCCCTTAGAGCTGGAGGCAAGCAAGAGAGGAAATTATGTTTCTAAAAGTTATAATTCCCTTCTCCATTTGCCCCTGGGATGGTGCTGCTATGCATCCCCCTTTCTGCAGGCAAACTGTTGTCTTACAGTCATGTCATAAGTGATTAGTCAGAATCCAGTGCTATAAAAAAACCCAGAAGCAAATGTAATAACCAAGGTGCAAAATTAATGTTTAAAAAATCCTATAACCTGCTGCAAAACCAAAAACAGATTCTAAAATTAAAATTTGAAATACTGTGAACTTGAGACCACTAAAAATGATTACTGAATTTATCTGTCCTTATGAAAGACATTTTAAAGAGGCTTGATTTTTTAAAAATGAAAAGTGTTCATGTCCTGAAAATTAGGTCCTTTAAGGCATCTTATTGATGAGTACATAAAGTCACTTGTTATTCTGAAAATGTTAAAGAAAAAAAAGCACATATTGTTGGATTACCAGTGTGAAAGATCAAGAAAGAAAGAGAAACAGAAAAAAAACCCCCTCCATAAATCCTAGTTAACATTTCTAATTAAATTAAGTTTTATCTGTTAGGTACCAAAATAGTTTTATTCTTATACAGGAAACGGATTCATGGCTCTGTCCTGTGGAATTTATAGTGTTAATTAACATGAATGAATTGTGACAATTTTCTGTTTATTATAATATCTGAAATTGTTAGCAAACTCAACGGCTTTACATACATCTAGACATAACATCTGAATTGCAAATAAATCACTACAAAATATATGTTGCAGACAGTTTTTATTTAATGTGCACATTAAGTATTTAAATGGCTAACTTCTGACATTTGCCTGTTCCACTAAATGTGTCCACTGTCGTGTGTAAAGGGGAGTGTAAAATATAGTAATATTAAGATGGGTAATATTTTAAATTAAGATTTGGTTTACACTACAAGTGTTTAATTTGGATCTAATGAGTCAGTTACATTGCTAAAATAGGAGAGTTATTTTAAATATATTTATTCAGATGTAGGGAATATATAATTGATTTTTATCCTTTTCTCACTTCTGTGTCACTTAATAGCTAGTTCCTGTTTAACGTGTAGTGATTCCTATTAAACCTAAATTAAATACTTTTTGGAGGATTGCTATTTAAAGTTTTACCGAAGAAGTAAAAATTACTTTTTAATTAACTACTTAATTTACATGCCAAATTAAGGATATGTAAACATCTCTGGGGCACGAGAACATGCCATTTTGTTATGGTGAATGATAACCCAGCACCAGTTATAACCTCGTTTCTGTAACGGCGAGGCCGTATACCCTCATTGCATGGGAAACTCCGGCTGACAGGGTGCTGCAGTGCAACTCCACTGTAATGCTGGCTGCCACCTGATGTGTGAGAGCACGAAGCCTGTCTCAGGGTGTATCTGTCAAATTCAATGTCTCGCCCTTATCTGAAGGTGCTTAATGATTCAGGGTGTTGAAAAGAATGAGTCGTTCGTGAAGTCTGCGGTTGAAAATTTTGCTTTTTTGTCCCAGTACAGCAGTCTGCCATAAATATAGTTTATCTGGAGAAGGACCTGACGACTTCGGTGGACAAACCCGATACAGTGGAATGAAATCCCATGAGATACAATGACCATTTTATACCTTAGCGAGTTTCTTCTTTAGGTTCAAGGCTTTTCTCTTAGCTTGCTTTAACAAAAATATATAGCAAAATTTATATGTATGTAGCTTTAATTTATTAAGACGAAACAGCTCACATTTTTCTCTTTGGAGCAAAGATGTCAGAGCAAAATTAAAATAGATTAATTTGTACTGCTTGGTACACTAATATTAGATGTTCTAATGCTACAATAATGTCTATCAAAGTGTATGTTGGAGAAAAGAATACCATTTCTGACCAAAAGAAAGATAAACTCACTGATAATATGTGTCTTGTGCTGGTTTTGTCTGGGATACTGTTGCTTTTCTTCATAGTAGCTAGTGTTGGTCTATGTTCTGGTTTTGTGCTGTAAATAGTGTTGATAACAGGGATGTTTTAGTATTGCCAAGCAGTACTTGGAGGGAGTCAAGGTCTTTTCTGCTTCTCACCCTGCTCCACCAGCGAGTAGGCTGGGGGTGCACGAGAAGCTGGAAGAGGACACAGCTGGTACAGCTGAACCCATGGATATTTCATGCCACATGATGTCATGCTCAGCACATAAAGCTGAGGAAAGTATAAAGAAATAGGGGACATTTGGAGTGGTGCTGTTTGTCTTCCCAAGTAATCATTACGCATGACAGACCTCTGCTTTCCCGGGGGTGGCTGAGCACCTTCCTGCCAATGGGAACCAGTAAATTAATTCCTTATTTTCCTTTGCTTGTACATGCATGGCTTTTACTTTACCTATTATCTCTTTATCTCAACCCATAGATTTTCTCACTTTTACTTTTCTGATCTGTTCCCCATCCCACTTGGGGGAGTGAGCAAGTGGCTATGTGGTGCTTAGGTGCTGGCTGGGGTTAAACCACAACAAGGTGTCAGGGACCTAAGCTGTATGAGATATATTAAGTCACCAAAATGTCTGAATTCAAACATTATTGAGCTCTTATTACAAGACATAATCATATAGAAAACTGCTGAAGAAGTGCATTTTAAATTGCTTTGCTATTTTCTCCTCTAAGAGAAAGTGGTGTTTCTGATCATTGTCTCTGATCTTTAAATGTGGTAGTCATGCTAGCGTAGCATTCACTTCTTCAGCAGACGTGAATTGTCTCTGTGGTATTATGGCTGTAATCCCAATTCTGGTCCCTTTCAGAACTTCAGCAAGCAGTTACTTGTTGAGCTTTTCTACCAAAGGCTCATCAAAGCACAACCAGATTTAATCTTTCACCTACATGATCGTCTTGTTATTATTTGGCTCATGTGATGTAAAAATCAAAAAAGCCCCCAAGCAACTGAATTTATAGAGATACAGACACTTAATTAATCAATGAATCTTGAATCATAACATATTTCAGGGTATTTGGTTGGTTTGGTTTGGTTTGGTTTTGGGTTTGTGGGGTTTGTGGGGGTTTTTTTGTGTGTGTGTGCGCCTGTTCTTAAGCATTTTATACAGCAAGACCTTTTGTTTACAGGGGCCATTGTTTATTGTTTTGTATTAAACTGCCACTGTCTCAAACAACTTGGTACAGTGCCCTGGGAATTGGGCCCAAACCTCTGAAAAGCCACTTATCATACAGTAAGTGCATAAAAGAAAAATTGTAAAAAATATAGAGTAGATTCACAGGAGGATTTTGAAAAACCTCAAATAGACCAAATTGTTGTCTATGCTGTCTAGCTCCAAGAGTTTAAAATAAGAAATAATACAAAGTTACAGCTGGCAGAGCTAAGCAGGACATCACTGAATGTCCACATACATACCGTGTGTAGCCTCTACCATGAAACTAAGTTTCATGTGCAGATTAATATTTAATCTCTTTATTCTGTTTAGTGGAAGTATTCTTTTTATGCTCATTTAGAGTTGAAACTGAGGACTCTCTCTGGCAGATTCTAATACTCATGTTCCCTTTCCAGTCAGTGGACCAAAAAGAAAAATAACTATAGTTAGTGTTCACACCTGATCACATAAAGAGAACAAAGATAGTTAATAGACAGAGATAGGAAAATACTAATACTTTGGGAGACTTTCTCTTGTGTATGACTGGCATGAATTTAAAATTATTAAATCATTTCATAGTCAGCTACAGTATAACCTAGGCCTTACTCTTACCCTACTGAATAGAAGAACAAATTCTTGTTGGTTTTAACAGGCCTTTTCTAGTATTACGTATATTTATGCAATTAATTAGGAAGGAAAAAAAAATATTAAAATGTGCTTTTTCCTTTCTGTGGGATAAATAGCCCATGTCAATATTAACAGTAATGTAGCTAATATTTCTAATTTATCAGGACAATTATTTGGAATATTGACCCGCAGAATAAACAATTATTGAGGGTTTGTCATCCTTTGTAAATGCCACAGCACTGAAAACCACAAAGGAATAAGACTGGAATAATAAAGGAAAGTGAGGCATATGAGCTAAAACCCAGTGATGACTATTGGCAGATTCTAAACAAAGGTATATACCTTTTTTCTTTCCTTCTATTTTTTTTTTTTAAAGCAAAAATATCAGGATATCTTTATGTTATTGCTTCTGTCCATACAACACTTTTTGCAAAAGCATAAAGGAAAATTCACTTCCAATTATATGTTGTTTTTTTGCAGTCAAACAATTTTAAGTAATTTGCATTGAATAATTAATTCATTCAATTCATTAGATAGGAAAGTCTAGGAGACAGCCAGATTTAAACATGAGAAATTACTGAAATCAGATAGAATTTTGCCATTGATTATGATGGCAGCAAAAGTACACACTGTAATACTGCAAATAGGTCTGGCTTGGTTTGGGTTTGATTTTTTTTTTTTTTTAATGTCTTAATATAGGTGAGCACAAAAATTATTTAGTTTTCAATCAATGATTTATAAGATTTCTACCATACTAGCCATAGTAAAACTATCCCAGTAAAAAGTAATGTAAATTATTTAAAATTAACTGTGTAAATATATTAGTCTATCAAACTGAAATAGTGGTCTAATTTGTTTCAGAGTTATCTTGAAAAAGAAAAGTAGTGTGTTCCAGTGGATTTTGACTTCTTTTTTCTTCCAAATAAGATACTTTAAATCAAAATATTTAGACTTACTCATTATCAACACTGACTCACCAGCACCACAAAGTGAAGAGTCGAGTCTCTGGTGCATTTTTACTAGGACCAGTGCAATCACACCTGACATTAACAGGTCAATATTTAACAAGATGTGTTCTAATTGTAGATGTTAGTGTTTCTAGCATTGTTGCAGAATTTCAAAGAATGAATAATAAGCGAACTCCTATCAACATTGTTAGAGCAGATAGATGAAGAACTGGCATGCATTATAGTCTACATCTCCAGATGTGTGGAGTATATGTCACAAGTAATGTGAACGCATGTTTGAATTTTGGCAGCTAGTGATCAGTGTAACATGTTGAGCTCTTAAGCAGATTAATTTCTATATCACTTTATGATGACACATTTTTATCTCATTTGCTGTTTCAATTACTTTGATAAATTGTGGAGGGTGATTGTTTTCCCACAGTAGCATCAGATACTGAAAATTTTAGTGGACTTTTTTTTCTCACTTAACTCATCTACATGTTACAGTTTAAGAAACATACTGCTAATTAATCAAGTTAATTACACATCAAGATGCAAACCTTGTGTGGCCAGGTTTTGGGTTTGTTTTTTTAATTATTTTTTATTTGGCATTTCTTCTGTTAATTCTTTTCATAATGAAGCTAAAACAAATGGATCACATGCACCGCATATGCTTTAGAAAGAGTTACAGATTTTGTTCTGCAAGATTTTGCTTCCATTTCCCACTGCTTCTGGCAATAAAACTGAAAACAGTTTCTCTTAGATGCTCCTGATAGGATAATATCATCAGAGTTAAACATTTACAGACATTAATTTAACTGACAATAGATTATAGAATCTTTTTGCCCAATAGCTGAATTATGGGGAATATTTGTATGATAAACAAGCTGAAATTCCCTTTGCTTGAGGGAACTCCTGGGAATAAAAAATTCTGTTGTGTTTGTGGTTTTTCTTTCTTTACCAGCTTTTCTTTTTCTTTTGAGAGAAGAGAGATTAAACTACTGCCATAAATATTTCCCCAACATTTTAAACTGGTATAAGTCTTGCCTATGATTTCTTTCCATGATTTACTCTTTTGTTTTACAAATTTAGGTATACCTGCCTTTTTGCAGTAAGACCTGTTTCATTGAAAGGCAATATATTTATTTCAGAATGAACTATGTCACAAATCTCTTTTGAGAAAGTCACAGCACTCATAGCATGCTGTCAAGGGTCTTGTCTTAATGAGAATCGAAAGTATGCTTTAGTCTGTGATAAAGTCCAAGCTATGGTTTAAATATATATCAGCTAGTTGTGGTCAACCTTCAAAGGAAAGGCGATCTGATGAGAGAATCAAATTTGTCAAGTATATCTGACTCACACATAGTAACCACTGTTTTCTTGAGTATAAAGCTGGAGGAAAAGAGAATTGGAGACATCATTTCTGTTGTTTTCTTAGTCTGTATATATTTAAATGCTGCTTACATATTTATTTACGTAGTGTAAGATAACAAAGTAAATTTCATAATTATTATCTCTTCAACATCATTGGTACACCTGCAACTTCACAAATGCCTAAAAACAAGATTCTTGCCCCAGAGCACTCATAGCCAAATTTATACAGAATGTATAAAAAACCCTGAAAGAGGAAAGCGAGGTTGATTGGCACGATAGAGCAGAGAGGATATTTTAGGCATTGAAAGCAGTTTTGGGAATAGAAATCAGATGTCATGCATGAGATATGGATACACACAGTAGGCAGGACTGTATCTGAGCCAGCAAAGAGTAAGGACTCAGTCCAGTAGTAGCCAACTGAGGCTCTGGCAAAGCCTTGAAATTGCAGAGGAGAAATTTGACCTTGTAGTGTAATGAGACGTAAAACCACCTGAGGGACTGAGACATGACTTGACATGATCAGAGTGGTGAACAAGGAAGATAACCTTGGCCACAGTGTTTGGAGTGGACTAGAGGAGGGAGATTAGAGGGAAGAAGGTTACAGTGGCTAAGAGGTCACAGCAGGTGAGAGATAATGAAGGCATGAAGCAGGGAGGAAAAAAAGATTAATAACTAAAGATACTGTAGATGGAAAAAAGATATGATTTGGCCAAGAAACCCAAATTTAGACATTTGAAAGTCGATGATTATGTACAAAAATGTATTCAAGGCTTCTGCTGTGTTTATTTACTATTCTATTGGCATGCTGCAGCCAACTTGCTGTAGTAAAAGTCACAAAGCTATCTAGATCATCTATAGCTTTATCTGTCTGTACACATTCACATCTGATAGATAGCTATTTTTATATTTTGACTGTAGAGCAGCAATATGGAAATCAGGTGACACAGGTTTATTTTGCTGACTCTACCACTGATTTGCCCTGTTATCTTGGACAGGTTATTTCTGTTTGCTGTGCTACAATTTCTCTGTCTGTACATTTATAGACAAAAAAAAAAAAAAAAAAAAAAAAAGATAGATACTGTTCAATGGGCTTAGAATTCTCTGTTGAGTTTGAGTAGAAGATGGCCCCTGGGTCATCTCATATGGACACCTTCACAACCACTACTAGGATGCAATGGTCCCTTTAAAGTGACAACAGACAAATTCCATATACTGAGGTGGGGTAAATATGTTTAGGTTTGCAAGAAAGTTAAAAATGTCTGTGCTCAAGTAGGTAGTTTTGACTGGAGGTGTGAGTGCTCACCTATGTCTGAAGCCATCATAACCAAAAAATATTTGTAGACACACTTCACCTACCAGTTGGCTTGGGGGATTACATGTGGCTTTGAAACATGTTATTGAAAGACAGTGGTGGTTTTCTTCTCAGAAAATGCTCCATTTAACATGCCAAAGGGCTTTACCAAAATATTGGTAAAATAAGACATTAACAGACAAAATTCTTGTTGGGAGTTTTAAATGGGAGTACCAATATATTTGGAATGTCACAATTCTATTTCAGAAAAAACTGCAAACACCAAATGATCATGACATAGATGACAGAAAAAAAATAATCTAGCTGGTAGACTTGCCATAAGGCTAAGAAGCAAGAGCACCTCAGCAGTAAACACAGACATAATAGACTATAATTTTTGCTAAATCAAAGACTTAGACTGCACTGTGGAGTAAAAAACCAAAAAAAGTGTGGAAGTTGGTAAAAAATATTCTTTCCTCTGAGGCACTCTTTTTACTTTGTACTTTGTACAGTCATTTTTGTACTGCTAGTGCTGAAGCTAATATTCCAAGAGGATGAGGAAGAGGGAGCAGGTCCTTCACCATAGTGCTAAACGTGGTTATAGTTGCCAGTTTTTCCCCATCTGAAATTCTGAATTCCTGAAGAGGAAATTTCTGTGTCTCATTCCTTCTGCTTTCTATATATAAGATATGGGTATAGAAACCTGTTTTCAATGACCACTGTACAGACTAATCAATATTTAGAACAAAAATAATATGTGCATTAAAGAACGGACCAGTAAATCGTATATTTTGTCTTTCTGACAGGGAAGCATGTTTTTGAAAAGCAATGGAGCAACTTTCTTAGAGAGCAGAAAATTCCTAGAGGGATAAATTCAGGAAGAGTTTCCCAGTGTAGTGAAGAAATACTTAATCCAGAAAAAATCTGTTGAATATTTAATATACACTTTTTAACTTTTTAAATTACATTGTTGCCATTTGCTCTTGAGACAATTAGCAGGTGTCAGTTAGAAGACACAATAGATTATGTACCCAATTACTTTCTCTTTTCAGACAACAGTTTGCAGTCACAGGGAACGTGTGAGAAGGTTTAATCAAAGATTAGAACTTTTTAATTAAATAGGGCTGTATGTGACTAGTCATTTGACATTAATTACTGTTTTAGTTGGATTCCTTTTGATTTGTAAAAGGCCCTGAGCACTGCAAAAATTATGTCACATCATAGAAACTGCTGATTATTAAAACAAAAAGTTTTCTTCATCAGCCCATCACTCTGCTGCAAAAGAAACATAATTTCAAAAGTGAAAAAAACCGTCTGCCTCAGAGAAGGAAAACAGTGAGTTTTAAAAGCAAAATAGCAGATGGTACTTCAACTGACTCCCCTTAGAAGGGACAGTCTGAAAGCACTTAATTGTGATGATTGATAAGGTCTTCTGTCAATGCTCAGCAAAACTTTCAAGAGGCTAAACAGCTGGCATGAGGTTCATTTGGAGTTTTAACTAGTTGACTACCCTTTGGGGTGTCTTAAAGCTAACTAGCATCACTGATATTAATAGAGGACATCAATCAAAATGAAACGCTGTAGCAGAAACTGATCTGAGACTTCAAGTAATATTTTAATTTGTCAGCCTACAGAGAGGAGGATAAATGTTAACAGTGTCCTTGTGTGATAGCTTTAAATTCAAGTCCAACGGTGGCATCAGTGTTTGCAAGTCATTCTTTTGTGAGTTTTGCTTTTTCATACACTCCACTTATTGAGAGTAAAGTGGGAACAGTGACAATGAAAATCCTTATCTGAATAGCCTGGAGAAAGAAAAGGAAAAAAAAAAAAAGATAAAGCTATAAAGGGAGCAGGAATAATTCTTAGCCTATGTAAAGATTAGGGGTGAACTTTACATAAACACACACTCAGAGTCATTGTGCCTTCTGTGGTTAACTTTTAGAGATTTGAGGGGGGGGGGGATATGTCTGTCTGAAGGTGAAGAAAGAAAATTCTGGCCTTAACCTTCAACGCTACAGTGCAGTTTCTGCACATGGGGCTTATGTTCATGTACCTGCAGATCTTTTCTTAGCTTACTGAAATGGTGCTCCATGACAAGTAACTTCATCTGTCTGCCACAGAGCTTGTTTTTGGGGATCACAAGATGCTCAGCACTTAGGGTGGGCAATAGAGAGAGAAAGTTTGGAAATGTTTGAACTTGTGATAATCAGATTGCCAGCAATGCTAAATTCAAATCTGGGCTCTGTATGCCCCAGTCTAATCAAAATAGTAAGTTTTAAATCAGCAAAGCAATTAAAAAACTGTTTTGCACCCCAAATTAACAAAGTCCATTGTATTGAGAGTCTTTTGTGGTCAGAAGTATTGACACAGTAGAAAGAAATAATATTACTTGGAATTAGCTACTTTCCACAAATTGATATCTGTGACAGTCTTCCTATATGACTGGGGAAAAATATCATTCAATTTCTCTGTAATTCAATTTCCTAACTAGAAAGATGTCAGTGCACTTCTACTTTACTTAGTAGACAGAAAGACCTGGAAAAGAAAAGATACCTGTTACTGTTGTTGGTGCAGTGTTTGGAAGAAACAGGTGCTTCTAAATACTGCTGTTATTTCTAGCATAAATTGTATTTATACCTATTTTTCTAGTTTAACCTCCAGCCTGCTACAGTCTGAAAATCACTATGGAAACTGTGGTAGTAGAAAATGTGGTATTTAGAAACCAGTCTTCACACCCTGTCTAGGTTAAATCTTTTCCTAAAAAATCTAAGTCACACTGTATTTCCTATAGGATTGAAGCCTCTCCTAAAATGGACAGAAGTGTTCACTCCATTCAGATAAAATGTTGCAATTTAAAGTGAAAAAAGCTATCAATAGTGTAGGAAGCTAAGCATTGTATGAAACTTTAGTTTTAGAATGAATGGGAAAGGTATGTTTTATTATTGAAGAGATATTGTTTTTCAAGGGAAAAAAAAGACCACTGAGGAGAAACAAAAAATTATCATAGCATTTTGTATTCACTGCATCAGTTATTTCCCAAAGAAAGCCTATCAGTTAAAATGATGAATTTTAACCTTTACCGATTCTTCTAGAGAACATTCAATTTATATTCTTCAGGCACTTTGCTACTTGTTCACCATACTGATGCAAAATTATTGTTTTTGTAATATTTATAAAGATCTAGTTACAAGTTTTCACGGACATATTTCACTTTTTTTTTTCAAATCTAAACCTTCTAGTATAAGTTCAGATAGAAATGGAACAAAAAGGTAACATATGATACAGTTATATGCTTTAATACATTAATATTTAAATATCCTATTATATTGAATACAAGTCTGGTGGTCAATAGAAAACACAAAGGTCACGTTATCACAGAGTACAGCAAGCTTGAAGATGTGAATACCAATGGATAAGTATTTCTGCATTAGAATATTTTCTTTTTTTTTTTTCTTGTTGCTCCTATGAGAACTTCAAACTCCCATTATGAAACCAATCCTGTAAATATTGTTGACAGTACTAAATTTGGAAAAAACAAGCAAACGAACAAAAATCCAAACCAGTTTGAGTAGATTCAAATTTGAGCTTTTCTTAATTTGTATCTCAAACAATTTCTGTAGCCTTGATGTCGATTTTTATTTAGGTACTCTAGGCTTCTGAGTATCAGTCTTAAGAGAGCAGCAGTGTTACAAATTAGTATTACAGCCCTTGACTGCTGCTGCAGTGCTGCAGGGTTAGGTGCTACCCTTGCTCTGCAGTGTAAGGGTGTGTTGGGCTGATAGGCCTGGGATAGAAAATGCCAGCATACTGAACAAGGAGATGATGAATAAGAGTGCCGTGAAGAAAAAGATGTTTACTTGGCCTGCAGTAAAGATCACTTTCTTAGGGTAAGGTTCACAACTGTAAATTCTTCAGAGAATTTTCTTTTACTTCTTTTTTTTTTTTCTCTTTGTCCCAATTTCTTCTAATTCTCTGTTCAAAATCATGTTTCTATTCTTTCAAAATGAGTGGGTCATGTGGATTGCCTCAGTAGGGGAATTTGGACCTTTTCTCGAGAACATCTGAGCAAGTACAGAGATAGGAAGTTCTGGGGATTGCCAAAGATGAGAGAAGAGTAGTAGGAGGCAGGGACAGGTACAGCAATGAATTGGGGTCCTACAGGTTTTGGGCAAATTGAAAGTCTTGGTAGAGGCTTCAAGGATGACAGAAGCAAGGTCCCTACTAACTGCAGAGTACTGTGCCATTTGCTTCATCTGGGAGCGCCCAGGTTGCCTGAAATAAGCGTAGAAGTGAGGACTTACTTTTAAGATCATGGAGAAATCGGGGTGGAGGAAAATGGTTTATAAATAAATAATTTAAAAAAAAAGATAAATAAATAAATAGTTTGTTTATTTATCTGTCCTAGTCACTGAGTTTTTCTGTCTGAAAAATAATTTGGGTGATTTGGGGTCCTGCCAAAGCTCTTGTAGGTATTCCCTGTAGAGCTGAAATACTCGCAATGTGTTTCAGGCTTTGCTATGGAGCACACTGAGTGCTGCTTATTTTATGAAATTTGAATCTAATGATCTAGACAACTACCAGTTTAATGCTGTCAGAAGTTTGGAGTTAATACGCATGGCCTCTGGCAATAAGTTAGTTATAGTGGGGATATTATCAGTGGAAATGTTAGTCACCTCCTAAGTGATATCAGAGATTTGCAAATGTCACTGGCACAAAACCTTCAGACGTAGATACCTAGAGCAGTATTTGTAGCCTAAGGACCAGCTCCAAAGGAAAGCTTGTGTGTTAGTGTGAGTTCTTTGCTGCATGCCTGGAATTGAATTTTGCTGAATTAGGCACCTAAGAAGAGAATACACAAATGCTGGAGTAATGAGCAAGGAGATTTCAAGATCAGTCAACTAGAAATGAAGAAGAATAAGTGTCTAGACACCCTTTCCTGTCCAATTTGAGAACTTAACTCTGGGACATAATTAGCTGTCTGAAGGAGAGTGGACCTCAATTAAGAATCTGCCTTTCACACAGTAGCTTGCTGGTTAGAGCAATTGCCACAGAAGCTGGAGACTTGGAATTAAACTTATTTCTCCTATCTCATAAGGTACTGCATGAAGTAGAGAAGAGCCAGATTTGTATTCTGGCCCATACTCTTGCTGTCACCATAAGTTTTTTTATCTAATGGCAATTTAATGTAAACAGGGTAGGGAACCCAGTTTCCCCTGCTATTTAGGTCTTTGAGCACTGTGCTGTATTGTTCCATGACTGCTGTGTGTGGATGTAGAATTCCTGCTTAGCACCCACCTTTTGAATTCACTCCAAGAAATTCTGAAGCAAAATTTTGATTTACATATGTCCTCAGTTCTTTCCTAAAGTTAGTCTGTACTAAGTTTGAGGATCTGACTTAGAATGAATGAGGATATGACTATCAATCATTTAAATATGTTTTCTGTATTTTGTTATTGTGCAGTGGGAAAAAAAACAACTCTGACAATGACAAAAGTGGACAGATCCATTTTAAGCTTGTCTAACTGAGACAGGAAACACTTTATATCTGGAAGTAGATAGCCAGCAACTTATTCATTCACATTAGGAATGAACAAGCATAAGAAATAAAATTTCCCCTGCAGAATTAAAAAAGTTTTCAGTTTGACAGAGGGGATGAAACTATAAGACAGTAACATTGAACATAGTGATTTTCTACTGCATTTACCTCAGGCAATAGCACAGTGATATTTAAACAAGATAGTAATTATATGAAAGATGTCAAATAAAAAACATTCAAAATTCAAATTTATATAAGTCTCTGTGAAAAGAAAGAGATATGTTAGTTCTCCTGACTTATATAAGTAGCTAACACAAATCCAAAGACAATTCTTTTTCAGGATGTCATAAGAGTTGTGGGTGTAACTGGTGTATCTTTGGTAAAAATGGAGAGTTCTTAGATATAGATTTTCTTTGATGTCTCTCATTACATGTCAAAGTCAGTACACAGTAAGTCACTTTATCCCTAGGGAGATTTTTCACCCCATATTTTTTCCAGTCTTTGTAATTATTAAAGGAATGGCTGAGGTATAATTTTTAATGCCTTATATGGTCTACATGGAAGATAGGCAAAGAGTTGAGCTATAGAAGCACATCCCCTACACTTCACCATAAGAAAAAACTGCAGCTTTTCTAGAATACCGCATCTGAAATATTTATAATGCAGAGGATAGATCGCTTGAATGAATGGTTTCACTCCACAGATTCACTTCTATTGCACTATATTGCTTTCTAATGTAAACATACCTTCTAATCTCTAAATCTTTCATCAAGGTATTCTGAAGTCATTAGATTTTCAAGTATTGTTCATGGGTTGCTACTGGTCTATCTTTTCTCTTAAAAGAAAAAACAGGCAAGTTTACATTTTCTTCCCTTCTTAAGCTGCTAAATTGGAGTCAGGTATAGATGAATAAACAGAATATCTCAGTGACACACAAGCAGTAACATATCAGAGCTGCTGCCTATTTGTACATCTGAAGAGGTGAGTTTTTTTTTCCTCAAGACAAACTCTACTGCAATTTTGACCTTTGTCTGATAACATCTGAAAATATTTCTTTGCATAAAACCAACATGGATTCACTTCTTACATAAAAAGTTTTGGAAAAATATTAATATCCGTATGGATGGATATTAAGATCCATAATGGATATGAATTTACTGATACTCCATTCGTGACCTTGGTATAAATGCTATGAACTACAGAGCACTGGGAGGAATCACTAGTTCAATGGAATATCATGATATGAAAAAAAAATTGATGACAGGGGTGACTGTAGTATAGAATGAGAATGAAACATATTTGTGTCAAGGGTAGTACCATTATCTCAGAGAGCAATAAACTGGAAGCTAAATCACATGGGAGTGACAAAAAGAAGTAAGAACTAGCTGTAATAGTCTATCAAGGAACAACACTCCCTCATGAAGCAACTCCCTTAAAAGGTAATTACAATCCTAGTATGTATCAGGTAAAATTACTTCAGCATAAACAGTAGAAACAGAGAAATATTAATGTCTCCATACAAGGAATTCTAAATTTGAAATTTAAGTTTATATTGAAATCTTCCAAACTGCTGAAATTATTCCTCTACTCCCAGACATACATATTTTGTAGGATTCCTTCTTTTTAAGTGCAGATGACACAGTGTCTTGGGAGACTTGTCAGACAGAACTTTTCAGGTGTGGTTTGTTTCTATCACCTTACTTCTAAGTTTCTTGCTAGTATTAGATAATGTCTCCTCCAATGCTCCTGTGAAAAAGACAGGAATTCTTGCTGAGTAAGACTAGACATGAAGGAGGTGATGTCTTAGAAAAGGTTAACTCATAAGCAGTAAAGGCACACATGTAAACCTCCTACAGTGTTGAAAAAGAAATATCAACATTCAAATTGAAATTAGTTTGAAGACAACAGCACTGAGTTTAATTTTGTGACATTATTCATTTACACCATCTGAGAGAAAAGGTATTTGGAGAGATTGTGGGGGAGAAGGTGTTAACAAATGGGAAGTTTTAACATTATACATCCTGTCATTGGGATAATGAAAACTTTTGTTTTCTGTTCTTTTTGAAAAAGCAGAATTTGCCATGGAAATATTAATAACATTCCTCCATCAGCATAAGAGAACTAGGAGGATAAATATTTGATTAGTAGATTGTTGAAGATAGATAAAAACCACAGACCTTGTGCTAGAGTCAAAGGGATGACAAGCAAGCCAAAGAAATTACTAACGTTTTCTTTCACTTTTCAGCTGCTGGCCCTGTAATTAACTATAATAAAAAATAAACATATATTTGCTTGTTACATTTAGAAAACAGCCACCAAAAATGAATATAAATATTGGTTAGGTCTTATGTAATTGTTTGTTTATCTCTTGTTTCTTGTCCCTCAGACCAGAAAATCCCTGTATGTTAACTACAAGTAAACAAAAGACACAGTCAAAAATACCTGGTGTAAGAATTAATTATCAAATTAGAGATCTCTTTTTTCATTAGTAAACAAAAGACTTGGAATCAAAAGGAGCTAGTGTGGGAATTTCAGTAATGAATATGCATATAGTAGAAGTTACATCTTTCACCTACATGGCCTTGTCAGCCTTGGTGTATTTAGAATATGGTATAATTCAGAGCTGTGTAATAACATTTTTCTACAATAGGTCTCTGGTCTGTCTAGCATATAGCCAGTACCAAAAGGTCAGGAGGTACTGTGACGCATGAGATGAGGCATTTGCCGCTGAGATCTTGGAAGCAAGACTAGTCATTAACACACATACTGTTGGCAGTCTAAATTGTTCCTGTATCACAATCCAGAGTGCTAGGAGATGGAAACTCTCATCTTGCCTATTAGAAACTTCACTGCTCCCTACATACTCACTGTGGTGTTCCTCACAAGACAGAATAAATTGTTCTTGCATGGCAGAGCAAAGCCTTCAGGCCAACACAAATTTTCAGTGTCTCAGAGAAACCTTTGAAGTCATCTTGCCAAGAACATTTTATCTTTCTAAAAGATACGGGACTTTCCCTCTTGTGAACAGGTCTTATTGTTCCTTGATTTTGGCCAACAAAGTTTGTGAAGGGAACATGTTCCAAAGAGCTGCAGCCCGTAGGCAAGTGGACAAGCAATAAAGCTCTGCTTATTCCCACCTCAACTGCTGCTAACACTAGTAGAAGTTGGGCAGACACCTGCCCTAAGTGATTTTTTAGACTATTATATTTCATGCAAACAATAGACTATTCCTGCAAATGCTGGAAATAATTTTCACTACTAGCATTATGAATAGATGATGTATTGCTCCGATTCCATTTCTAAAAATGTTTGCCTTTTTGTGTCTCTTTCTGTTTACATCTCTTTCCCATTCATCTCTTTTCTTTATCACAATTTTGTTGGACAGTGTTTTGGCCTTCTTCTCAGAATCAAAACTTCACAAAATAGCCTGAAAGAGGCCAGGTTAAGTGAGCTTTAGAAATACTGTAAAGAGATATTTTCAATCCAAGCAAGTAAATATCTTCCAACTTTGAAATGATATGATCATACATCGACTAACAATACACTGTCAAACATGGAATGGAGTGAATAAAAAGAATAAAAGAAACACTTTTTGGGGGCTCAAACAGTGTGATCTTTAAGACATTCCACATCTTAATTTATTTTAATTTCTTCTAAAATTCTTTAATACATTATTTCCCAAACATTAACATATAATTGTTATTGGAAGTTACTAATTATTCTATTCAGCTAACCACATGGGGCCTTAATTAAAAATTGTAATCCGCTGCAAAATGTACATGCATATAATGAAAACACAATTCAAATATATTGTCAGATAACTGAATTTTATTACTTAATTTAAAGGAAATATATACATTTTCTAAAAAAGATGCTCAGGAAGCATGATATTTCTCAATGTTGCAGTTGTTCTCTATTATCCAGCAGTGAAAACAATAATTATTATCAGTTCTTCATGTTCTTAGGGTTGGCACTGATAATTGTTTACATGAAGAATGCAACCATGCAAAAGCACAGTAGCACTTTAGAGGAAGAGAAGCTGCCAAAGTCTCTGGTGAGGCTTGCCAAAAAACAGTCACAGTAGGGTGTCTCTACTAGCTCTCTATCATCGAGCATACAGGTCCTGCTCTTAAGGATAATCACCTGCTACTGAATAGAACTATTCACTGAGGCTGAGGGAGTGACTAAAACACAGTCTCAAGCCTTTCAAAATTGCAAAGTTGCCAATGCCCTCATTTTCTCAGGAGTCTCCTGATGCTTGGGCTTAGTGCCAAGTTAACACTACCACCCAGCTTTGGAATTGGAGTCAGCTTATAACTGGCCAGATGAAATTTGGGATGGACTGTCGTATGAATCTTTACATCTGTCTATGGAGCCATATCCTCAGTCTTTCAATCTATTTAAAATGTATTTAAAAAAAAAAAAAAGTATTGATGGAAAATTCAGTCCTACTCATGCTATCATCCTTCTTTTTTATTTTATATGAGACAAGGTTAATTGAACCCAAGAATGAAAATGGTACGGTGAACTTAGATGTATGTCACTCAGCTGAGAGTAAGTAGCTAGTTCCCATGAATAAATTCTTGCTCTGATGTGAAAGAATTCAGATGAAAAGAGTGAGATGCTGATTTTGAGAGCCTACACACCTTGGGGGAATAGGCACCAAAGGGAATGAGTTTGAAAAGTGGTGATAAATTGCACTCCCTGTCCTTTGAACTGTAGGCTGGCAGTTAAACCATTCATCCAGTAAGCAGATTTTCAAATCTTGATGTAATTGATGCCTCCTGCTCCCCCATACAGCAGTAGTCTTAATCACCAAGCTCTGTGATTTCCTTAGACTGGAGCAGCAATTTGTTGAGAACTGCTGATAAATGTTTGTTTGTCTTTGTTCTTCCAATTTAGCCATTGTATTCAGAAAAGTCAAATGACCATAGAAAGGATTTCCGACTGTCCTTTGAGTGAAACAGAAATTATATTCTTGCTCTATCTCAGAATAGATATGTACTTCCTATGCCATTTGGTTACAAGGACAGTAGTTCTGGGAGTAAAGATCTGAAAAAAATTGCAGATTTACCTCTTCTTTACTAAATGCCATTACAAGAGGAGAGTCACTCATAAACTTGCTATTTCTTCTAATACTATGACTCCTGCTTCACAGAGATCCCACCCAAGCAGGTGGATGGAACATGCCCTTTCCTGCGGCTGCTGTTAGGGTTATGGCCAATGCTGGCTCAGGGTCTCCAGCTCTTCTGTTAAGAAGAGTTCTGAGCATTATGCAGATGTGAAAAAAATACATAGCAATATTTTCAACCTTTTCTGGAGATGTGGGTATCTTGCTGACATACTGTTCTCTTACTATACCTCAAATCAGGGCATCTCTGATTAGACACGGAATTTATCTGGGCAATGGGCATATATCTTCAGTAGCCAGGTCTGAACAAGTATGTTCACTTTCAGCAGTAGCAAACTTTAAGCCACACAGGAGGGCATTTTATAGATTTAGGTATTTTAAGGATTAGGCAGCAATGAAAAGAGATGACCCAGAAAAAGATCTGGGCTGTAGTCAAGTTTGGGCTTCTAAACCTCAATTTAGACTGACCTTAGCTGATCCTTAAATTTTCTTAGTTTCATCTTAGGCCGAAATCTTATATTGTATCTAGTCCATAAGGTCTTGCTTGGATCTGGTTTGTGCTGTTAGGCCCTCAAAAAGACATTTTTCCTTTGAGTTCTTGAACAGATTTTTATTTTTTTTTCCAATAAAGTGTTTCTTCATGGAGAACATCTATGATGATTTATATATTTTTGTAGTAATCCTCTAATTCATTAGAGGCAGTATCTCCATTTGGAAGATTACTATGTAAATATATGTGCATAAATCTAGGAAAGTTAACTTTTAAAAGGGACAGACACTTTAGTTTTAAGAAGCATTTTTATTTGTAATGTTGTTTCCAGCTGTGATAAATAAAGGTCTGAATTGCAGCGGAAAATGTAGAAATTGAGACCCTGATCCTGCACTGAATTCCAAGTGGGCAGGAGGTTTGCTGACACATAGTTCAGTGCAGGATCAGGGCCCTAAAATCTGAACTTACAAGGGCTGACTTTTTTATTCTGCAGTGTTCAAATGGACTGCTCAAAAAACCTATAAATGCTTCATCTAGACAGCAGGGCACCATTTCAGGAACTGATTGCCCATTATAGTACTGACAATAAAATAGGAAAATACCCCAAGGGAGAAGGAGCAGGGCCTTATGACTTTCCCATTGAACTCAATGTGAAACTTATAATTTCCTGCTCCCACTTTGCAGGATATGTCAGTTTTCAGTGGTCATAGCATTATGCTCCTAACCCTCTTTCAAGGAATTCTGAAAAGAGGGGGCTTATTACAGTGGAAAACCAGAGAAAATCATGTCAGAAATCTGTTCCACTACTATAAAGATTTCTTTCATACATACAAATGAATATATCTATATATTTATTATTTACTGGCTTCTGTCTCCCCCAAAATTAATCAGCCAGAAGTAACACTCCTTTGATTTACATTTTCTGTGCTAGATTGTGAAAATATGGTTGCCATACATAGACATGAGCATATCTGTTTAAGAGATCTTTTGAGATCTATTTTTTCAGAGGCATTTTTATAGGATCTCTGAAACAATACTCAGGGAGAACAAACCAGACTCATATACAGACTCACACATTTTCCTTTCCTGCATCAGAGCTAAGAAACCAATATACACCCTCCTCCTCCCCACAGTGAATCTCCTTTGTGAAACTTCCAGCAGTCTGTGGTAGCAGAGAGCACCTGTCTGGGTAATGCGAAGGGATAAGGGAGTATGTTAAACAAGGGCAGAGGGAATTGGGGAGGGATGCAGGAGACACAGAGCTAATTGAAGCAAAGCATTTTATTAATCTAGAGTGCTGTCTCCAGACATGCCTGAAATCTAAATAATGATATTGAACTTCAAAGGCCTTATTCTCCATTCCTTATGCACTGACTACTGCTATTTAAGTCAATGGGACTTCTAAGTATATAAAAATGCAGAATCATACCATGAATAAGCTGTAAGAATTAATTGGCAATAAAGTCTTACACTTTTTAAAAAAAAACAAACAACCAAACAACCAACCAAAAACCAACCTCCCCTAAAAAAACCAAACTACTTTTGTCTAGTAAATTCTTTCCTGTCTATTAGTAGCATTGAACATCAAGGTACGTGATTTTGAACCCCATGAGAACCATCTAAAAGCCTGAATCTCCCTTGAGAATTATTGTTTTCCAAGTGATTTATTCTGCTGATGTATTCTGCTTTTGTTGTACACTGCACATACATGGCACATCAAGGATTGCATAGAATCTGACTAAAAAGTTGAGCAGCTTCTCAGGTGAGCTCTGGGATTTCGCTTGTTCATTTTAAGTTTTCTGTTCTTTCAACATTGTTGCATATTGAATTATGTTAATTTCATTAAATAAACATTAATTGCTTGATGGTTTCATGGTGCTTTGAAGCTATAAGATATTCTGAAAATGATCGTTGTTAATTGTAATATGTACCATTGTTATTTTATCTTTATTTTTCAAAAGGCAAAGAACTGATTATCCTCTCCCTTAAAGTAGACCACTTATGCAGAGACACAGGACCCAGTTCTTCATCTGCCTCTTCAAGGGGTGCTCGTAAGAATACAATTTGCTGGGAAGGGGCACATTGGGAAAAACTGTTGCACAAAAAGCCCAGTTATTGTTACCTTCAGAACCACAAATCCAGAGCTTTTCTCATTTTGTCTTCCTTTAGTAATATCACCAAAATGGAATCCTAGTTCTCATCTCTCTCTGAGCTATGGAGAAATTGGTCTTATCCATTTTCATGTGTAGTTTCATTTGTTAGGTAAGATATAATCACTGAATATGCTATGGGAGAGACTGCAGCATAAAGCTGCTGTCTTCCTTAATTACATTTAAATATTAAAATTCACATGAAATGTTTGGGGTTGATTTGAATTTTAAAATTTCCATAGCAGAATGTTTTCTAAACCATTTCTGTTATTAAAGAAGCTTAGCTAGCCTGCTGATGTTGGCGTAAAACATTACTAACAATTGGCTGATTGATATTTTTGAATGAGAAAAGTATTTAATGGAGAAACGGGAGTTCATTCAAATCAATAGAATAGAATTTGTGAGAAAATTTCTATTTTGATTAAATTAATTAGAATACAAGCAGGGGAAAGCTAGTCTCAAGTTTTGTTTATTTTATAACTAAACAAAATTATAACAAAATTGTTTTATAAATGAATTTATTTATTGTGTGTCCATGGCAAGGTGTTGATAATAGAGGACTGCAGGGGTGGAGAGGTTAGAGCTACCCCGTCTGACACAACTGGTTCCAGCTAGTTTCATTGGACCCACCACAGGGCATGTCTGAGCCCCTCCGCCAAGATGGTGGCACCTCAGGGAAAATGTATTTAAGAAAGAGTAAAAAACACTGCACAGCAGAATTGTAAGAGCAGAGTGAGAAAACCATGAGAGAAACAGACCTGTAAACTCCAAGATCAGTGAAGGAGGGGGAGGAGGTGCTCCAGACACTAGAGCAGATGTTCCCCTGAAGCCCATGAAGAAGACTATAGTGAAGTAGATTGTCCCCCTGCAGCCCATGAAGGACCACAGTGCAGCATACATCCACACTGCAGCCTGTGGAGGATCCCACTCTAGTGTGGATGGATGTGCCCTGGAGGAAACTGCAGCTGGTGGAGAACCTGTGATGGGGCAGGGGAAGCCTGAGGAGGAAGGAGTGGCACAGAGGAACTGTTATGAACTGACCTTAACCTGCCATTCCCCATCCTCCTGCACTGCTCAGCATGGGGAGGAGGTAGAGGTGTCAGGAATAAAGCAGTTTCTCTCTGAAGAAAAGGGGGTAGAGGGAAAAGAGTTCAGTTTAGTTTTTGACTATCCTACTCTATTTTTAATTGGCACAAATTAAATTAATATTCCCCAATTTTAGTCTGTTTTGTCTGTGGTGGCAGTTGGTGAGGGATCTCCCTGTTCTCATCTTGACCCACAAGTTTTTTCACCTTTTTTTCTCACCCAGACTGCTGAGGAGAGAGAGGCAGAGAGTGGCTGAGTGGGAACCTGGCCGCCAGCCAAAGTCAACCCACTACAATGCAGCTTTGTCTAAAAAAATGTTTGGGGATTTTTACTGTGAAATTTTCTGGTGAAATTTTCATGATTACTAATTGAACCTGACTTTTGGTTTTTAGTTTAAAAAAATCTGTTCTTTAAATATTGTCCTACAAGGCTAAATCATCCTCATTTTTTCTGAATGTTTTTTCTTCAGAGTTCTCTGGACAGCTTGTTATGCAATTAATTACCCATGCACCTGCAATTGAGGGGCTCAACTCCAGTTTCAAACTTCCATTGACTCCTTCAAGTTAGAGGGCAGAGAATCCCATCTCCAGTCTTCTAATTTCAATGGTCTTTCTAGACACAGTTTCAAAGGCTGAGAATTAAAAAAAAAATAAAAAAATCTTTTCCCTTTGCTCTCTGTTTTCAGAGATAAAAGAGCAGCTATTATTTCACTATCCTGACTCTCTTTAATGGAAAACACCCTAGAAAGATATTGGAAACTACTTCTTTACTAAATGCTTTTCTCTGCAAACTTTTTCTCAAGGGAGATGAGAGAAGTAAAGAATAAGAGATGCTAATGCTAAGTTTCTGAAATATTTCTGTAAGTAAACTTCTAAGATTAGTACAGCAGTATTTGTTAGCTGGAAAGAGAATGTGGAAGGTGAGACTAAAACAAGTCCCCCAAACTGTATATATGGTTTTATTAGTGCAATTCACATTGGTATGGTTGATACTTTTCGAGTACAACCTGACAAGCTATTCTTAAATAGTAACAAATATAATTTGAGCACATAAATAATTCCATGAAGCTAAAGAGTGTGTTTCAATGGATGATGCTAGACACATGCCTAGATCTCTGCTCCAACTGAAGCTCATTTAATAAAAAAGACATCTCTTCTTTATCCAAAAGTAATATCAGCACCACTAATGGACACTTACTGTTATCAGGTCAAGGGAAAATTGGAAGGAGGAAGGGAACAAATATGGCCAGCAGGTCGAGGGAAGTGATGCTGCCCCTCTATTTCACGCTGGTAAAACCCTGCCTGAAGTAATGCACCCAGCTCTGGAGCCTTCAGCACAGGAAAGAAAATGTTGGAACAGGTCCAGTGGAGGGCCAGAAGAAGGATCAGAGGGCTGGAACACCTCTCCTATGATGACAGGCTGAGAGAGTTGGGCTTGTTCAGCCTGGAGAAGAGAAGACTCCAGCCAAACTTATTGCAGCCTTTCAGTATACTTAAAGGGCACCTACAGGAAAGAAGGGGACAAACTTTTCAGCAGGGCCTGTAGCAATAGCACAGGGGGTAATGGTTTTAAACTAAGAGGGAAGATTTAGAGTAGATATAAAGAAGAAATTTTTTACCATGAGAGTGGTGAAACACCAGAACAAGTTGCCCAGAGAGCACAGAGGTGGTAAATGCCCCATCCTTGGAAACGTTCAGGGTCAGGTTGGACAGGGCTCTGAGTAATCTGACCTCGTTGAAGATGTCCCTGATTATTGCAGGGGAAGTTGAACGAGGTGACCTTTAAAGACCTCTTCCGGCCCAAACTATTCTATGATTCTAAAAGATGATCATTACGATATAACCAACAGAGAAGATAGAAGAAGTACCAGCAGGGGTGAGATGGAGATGATGCTACACACAGAAGCAACCAATGTATCCCAAATGTTTTGGCAACAATGATGTATTCGCAGATGATGGGGAGATTACAGTTCAGCGAGAAGTTCCTATGAGCATAAAGTGAAGATGATTGCATGCTGGGAAATAAGCTTCACCTTGGAGAAGTTGCCTGTGATAGGAGAAATGCATGAGTGTGTTCTGAAGAGATGTAGTTAAGGTCAGCAGTTAGATTTTTTTTTTTTTTAAAGTTGTTTAGAGTTATGCTTGGAGTTCTGGAGTGCAGCAATGGGACACCATCGAGGGCAAGGCTGCTGAGGTATGGTGCTGGGCGATAAAGTGGTGTGAGATTTTTACCAGGCTGGAAAACTCTTGTGACATCTCTCAGGGCCAGTGAGAATTTGAAATGTATTCAATACTGTTATTGGGATGAAAGATGCACTGCAGAAAAAAAAAAATCAGCATATAACACTGTTCCATTCCATTGAAATTTCTCTGGTTTTGCTAATGTTGCTTAATGTGTACCAGCACAGTAGATGCATTGTAGAGTAACCATTACTTCAATTATGAGACATAATAGAAAGTCACTAAAAGATTTTTAATGATATTTTTTATGTTAATATTTAGATATATAAAGAAGTAATGCTTTTACAGTTATTTTTTGCACATCAGACTAAATTACAGTAAGGAGATAACTAATTAAAGTGGTCTGTTGATTTTGCCATACATTTTTCTATTAGTCTTCCTTATTGAGTTCCGGCCCAGACCTTTTCTTTCACAGATTACGAGTTAGAAACAATGGTCTACTTGGGGAGAGCAGGAAGAAGCAGCTATATAGCAAAAAGAAGGAGGGGATTTAAATGTATTCAGTGATATGTAGGTGCTTGGTCCATTTTCACATTTCTTTAAATCCTGACAAAACTGCTTTTCACATTCTTTGAGTAGCTGGAGATCTGTATAGTCTGGCTGTCTAGCGCTGAACATATTGATGCTCAGATTGGGACTGAATTTGCTTCTGATTGTGGTTTTGATCCAAAAGTGAGAAGATTTTAATGCAAAGTCCTTTTAGAGTATCAGTCAAGAGGATAGAAAATGACAGTATTCCCTAGTACCAGTCTAAGTAAATTGACACTTGTATTCTTTAGTTATTCTCCAATTATTGCTAAATATGAGATACAGACACTGTGTCTGGAACTGTCTGGACTCTCAATCCACTGACACTTGTATATAGAACCATATTCTGGTCCAAAATATTTTGTCTTCTACATTATACAGGAAAATGAAGAATACATCTTTTCAAAAGAATCTATCTTAGAAAAATCCGTTCTATTTTCCTCTGTTCTAGCTTCTGAAGTTGTTTTTGATTTAATTTTTACTTTTTGTGGCATGTCTTTTTTAATTACTTCTCACTTACAAAAAATTCCTGAGATGAAGAATGCTATATAAAGTATTTATTTATGTATTTTCCCAGCTCAGACCCTGAGATAGAGGGGCATTTTTCTATAACACATTGAGATAATATATAACCAAAAGAGGAGAAGCCGAAACTCTGGAGCTTCTATGAGCCATTTTAACTGTTCTCTCAGTCAGCTGTTTGAGCAAACAGCCAGTTTACCCAGATTTGTTAGATTTTTTCACAGTAGAATCTATATACCATTACAGATGGAGTAACAGGTTTTACTGATCTTTTTGGAGGCAGACTAAATTTACTAGGCTAACTAGCAACAATCTCTTGAGTTTAAATTACTGGGATTTCTACAACTGGAGGTAATGGCAAGATCAATCATGACAGCTGAACATGAGAATTTATGAGATATGTTTGAAGTCCTACACACAACTTTGTACACTGACGAATACTGTTACTAAAGAGAAACTACACAAATTATAAAGTACTCATAAGAATAGGGTTTCAGGATTTTTTTTTTGTGATACAAAATATAAAAAATTACCATTAAATTATTAATATTTCGGCATTCTAAAATGTCTTTCTCTCTTTTTATTAGAGCTGCTATGAAAAGGAATTCTAGCTGATCAAATTGTTTGTCCTATTTTTGTAAGAAATTCTTAATTTAAAACGTCTATTAATTCTAACTGGTATTGAACTAACATAAGTCCACTAAAACATCTGTATGGGATTTGATATTGTCTTTGTTAAATTTTATCACATCAGTGGCAAACATTTGCCTTTTTGCTTGAACCTTTTAGTACTTTTTCCCTGTACAAGCCCCAAAATTTATTGATGAACATCTGTAGTTGAAAAATATGAGGAGAAGCTTTTCCTTTCCTTTGACCATGCATATCATCTCACCTCATAGGACATTATCATCAACTGGTTTTCCGAGGGAAACAGTATGACTCCATAGATGATTCCGTATGACTTCTTGTCATACATTGCTGTTAAGTGTTGAACTGATTAATTCAGTTAATTTTCTCAACAATTAGAAATATTTTTTTTAATATAATGAAGTCATTCCCACATCCACTGGTACATTGTTTGAATTTATTTATACTATTTCTTCTCCTTTCTGTTTTGTATTTCTCTTCTTATTTCCTGATTTATTTTCTGCTTTTACTCTTCCACCTGATTTGCCTTATTCTTCCCACTTTTCATCAGACAAGACAACACTACATTTTTAATGGTGGCATTCATGTCTGTGTTTTAGTGTTACTTTTTATTCTGTCTGGAAGATAATCTTTATTAAACTTCCCATTCTAAACTTGCTAAACTCTGTGATACATTGAGGAGTTGTAATTTTTCATTAATAGTTTGAAATGACCATATCAGGATACGACGTGTTACATATCAAATCCTGTATATTACCTAACACAAACAAGCTTTTATTGCAAATGTAGAAACAAGTAACTTTCGAAAAGCAATTGGAATTACTGGCAGGTTGTAATATAATCTAAATGTTCTCATGTGAACTTTCCCATGGAACATAGGGTCAAAGTGATGTTAAGAATGACTATATTGAGATATCAACTACTGTGAATTTTATATTTCTTAGCAATTAAGTGTTGCATGGCATAGGTTTTCTCTGTAGCGAAGTTTGTATAGGATGATTTAATTTCTATTGCTGCACAAATATAGAATATGTACTTTCAATTATAATCCTTGTAAATAATCCACTATCTGAATTTACTGTAGCAGAAAACTAGTCATCTGAGTCATATAAGGTAATGAAAATAATAAATAGGGGTGATCCTTTTAATTTACCTTTACATATGTATTAAGTAGACACCTACAACTAAGCTATTTGTGTAGGTTTCTTTTATTAGTAGTGGGAACAGGCGCTCAGTCTGTGATTCATATAACCCTAAAGTAGATGTCTACAATTGGTCACATAAATTTTATTCACTACTGCCTATTGATTTCCCTTGGAATTAAAAAAAAAATTGAAAGAGACTAGTAAATATGCAGATGTCTTGCAGACCTCTAAAGCTAAGTGAGATGTCTCCTGACAACTTACACAAAGTGGTATGGTATATGGTATAAATATATTATGTTCCTGAATTCTTTATTGCTAAATATTTTTAACTATTGCAATATTTTTATTCTTTGCAAAATGTATATTTATTCTACTCTATGGTTCATAAGACATGGCAGTACTGTTTGCACTTTCCATTACAATGGTTATTTTTATAGCTCAATCATGTTAGTTGGGAAAATATATTAAAATTTTCATAGTTTGTATTATTTTTTTGTAACAGAACACAAACTATAAGAATAAAGTATTTTTAACAGAAATATTTTTGGCAATTTAGTGAATACTTAGAAAATGTTAATTTCATATAGAATTACATTGCTTAAAAACTAGATGAAGAGCAAATATAGATTTAAGAAACTGATAATTAGTAGATAATTATCAGATAAAAAATATTTTGGATATCATTTGTTTTCAATAGACATTGAAAATTTATGAGATCTGTTTAGTAATTATCATCTAGAAAAAGAACAAACTCACTTTGAAAGCATAGAAGCAAAATGAAAACCATCATTTTTCTGAAGGTTTTGGGTATACTACAGTATATTTGCTTTTTCAGTAGCCTCCTGTCATCACTGTCTTTTTAAGACTTTGTTTTCTTTAGAATCACATTTTCTTTTTTTTTTCTTTTTTTTTTTTTTTTCTCTCTAGCTCTCTTTTTCCATGTTTCCCAACTTCTCTAAGTTTCACTGAATTGCAGAACCAGAGTGAACAAAAAGAATTACCCTGTTCTGTCTGAACTGGGACAGTATCTGCAACTGTCATTACAAACATGAGGCTGAAGCTTGTAAGGAGAAATTGTTTCTGTTTCCTTTATAAATAACAATAAGCTCACCAGTGGAACTAAAATCTTTAAGATGAAAATACTTTTTAACCAACCTCATTCAATTGCAATACACTTTTCAACACCTTGTTATTATATTTGTGCCAATGTCTTAAGCCATAAGCCTTGACTGAATCTGTTACTTAAATGCAAATTCTTCAGTAAGAAATTAATATAAAATTATGTTAAAGAAGGAAGTGACAATAACTGTACAAAATAAACAGAATTATAACTAAAGATTATTTTCTCTAAAAACCTTTTCCTTTAACAGACTTTCAGATTTCCAAGTGCAAAAACAAAATCAGTCTTAGATATCTGTTTGGCATGAGTGCAATTTACTGAGGGTTTTTCATCAGAGAAACTTCTCTAATGCCAAGAAAGATTCCAATAATCACGTTTTTTATTTGCAAATTAAAATTAAGGTATGATTTTTAAGCACATATTTCAGTGTTGTTTGATAGTTATTAACCAAGTGCAGTCAGAAAAAAATCTAGTAAATGAGTACTTACATTAGATTAAATATGACATGAAATACACATGCTAATGAGGGAGAAGAGGTTTTAACTTCCCTTGTTGCAGGATTTTTTTTGTTACAAGGCTTCCCTGGTAACATTTCCAGTACTGACAAAAAAAGGAAGGTAAAGCAAGAAGTAAAGGCCTCCATATAAAACAGTAACTTCAACTGCAGTTATGAAACAATATAAATGTTTTCTATTATTTTGGATGCAATGGATCCATGTTTTCTTGTTAAAGTGGCTGTTTTCTTGTTCAGAATGATCGATTGGAGAAGAATTTTTTGAAAGTACTAAGCCACATCTAATCTCAATTAATTTAACCATAAACAAGGCACTAATTTCATTGTAACTCTGCTGGCACAAAAACCAATCCGTTCTTAGAATATAGGGTTATATGTATTAAACTATATTGACATGTACTCCAAAATTATGAACAAATTATGGTGATTTATTTAAATAAAAGTTCAGTTGTATTTTGGCTTTGTCCTTTCCTTAACATTTTAATTTATCTTTTGATATTTTCATATCTATGCAGTCTTTAATTTTCAAAATGTCAAAACCAAAAAGTCTTATTTAAGCACAGAAATAACTCTGGTTGTGAACCTACATTTATTGTTGCACACTGAAAATATTTTTATTAACATTACTCTTCTAAAGCAGAAAAGTGTTTTTTATAACTTGTTATTGAAGAATTTGTTAGTTGCCATCTTTTACATATTTCTTGATTGGTACATAAATAAAACTGTTTTTCTAATGGAGATCTAAAATTCAAATTGAGATTTGAAAATCTTTTTTTTGGACCAATGGCACTTCCTGATAAAAAAATTTTTCCTTAGCTATTTTTTCATTGTTTTCCTCTCAGTATATCTGCCGTAGTTTCAGCCAAAATCACTGCAACTGGACAGACAGATTTCCCTTCCCCCCTCCCTCCCCAAAACAAGAGGAGAGGAAGAGATAAGGAGATACAGAGGTTTAGAATGAACTAAACTACTTGTATGAAGAATTAATATTAAAATCAAAATAGAAGATAATATTGAACTAGATACAATATATACAAAACCGTTTCAAGCCCTCAGGATGACAGTCTTGTCACTGTAGGGTTCTGAGGAAGTCCCAGACTGGATTCAGTGATGGATGGGAACTGGATTCCAGCTCTGGAGTCAGGAACACATGGATCTGGATCAAAGGCAGATGAACAGACAGGGTCCTCTTTGGACGTTGGACATCGCAGCTGACCCTTTGATCCCTCAGCTTTTATACTGAGCATGGGCAGATGGGATGCAATACTTCAGTTGGTCAGGTTTGGGGTCACCTGCCCTGTCCGTTCCCCCCCACTATCCCCTCTATGCTTTTCTGTTTCTGACCCTCTCAGGGGCAAATAATGAAAATTGGTTGATCTTGGTTGTTATAGCAATAAGTATAAGCAAGGACCTCTCTGCATACCATTCCTTGGCATTTAGCACAAAACTTGGCCTTATCATCCTGAGAATGAGCATTTTTCTCCACAATATGCCGTTAATTTCAGAGAGTTAGAGGAGGCCTAACTAAAATGTAAAGTTACAGAACAGAAAACTGGTTTTACCTCAAACCGGGACAATATCTATGTGTGTTAGCAGGCTAGCTTAATTAAATGAACCATTCATGCAGATATGCAGCAGAGTTTGGCCTTACATTGCAAGATTGCTGATGACCTAGAGATAGAAAAAATGCAAGGCATGTTGAGGTGAAAAGAGGAAAGAGTCAAGAGGAAATGTGAGGTAAAGTGAATGAAGAGAGAATGTCCTTCATAGTTCCATGGACTTTGCCGGTAGAGTCATAGAAACCAGCATTTTCCTTAAATGTGTGATTGCACTGAACTGTACATTATTATTTAATTTAATTTTTTTCTTCCCTTTTTTTATTGTTTAGCTGTACATTCCACATTCCTTATTTTCTAACACTCTTTGAAAATGGAGCAATGGCACTACACTTAAACCTAACCATTTAACTCCACCTAAGAGAGAAAATAACCTCCAGATTAATTCAGTTTTAGAAATTTTTCACTGATGACAATGAATCAGAAGCACAGAAAAAAGTTTTCTTCCATATTAATGGAAACATATTTACATTTATATTTCTTACTTCTACCATGGAGAGGGCCTTTACTCTTCAGGACTTAGCCCTTACACTATCATTTGCACATCACATTTTACTGAGAGTCCAAATATTATCACCCTATAAGGTTACTTACATTTGCATGCTCAGGCTGTATTGTAAAGTGACATTTAGCAGCATTTACTTTTTTGGCTGCCATTTCCTCATCTTGCATAATACATTTTTCTTGCATTAGAAGCTGAGGCACAGGAAAATTTTAAAGTTTGAGTGCACCTGTGGGATGACAGTGTGATAGACATCTGTGAAATAAATGCAGACTTATGGTGACGAGGTTCAGCTGCAACCCCCTAATATGACATTTTATAATATGGAGACTTAAATGGTAGAACATTGAACAATCACAGAAAAAAAACATTACATCATGTAAAACTGTAGTACAAGGGGGAAAATGACAACAGTGTGCAAAGCTGCAGCTTATCCTGCTTGCCATATGGTATGCCACTCACTGGAATAACACTTACGTTCCCTCAGTAAGTGCCCCTAAATATCAGGGAGTGAATAAGGCAATATACAGATTGTGAAAGGAATTTGTAATCATATAAATTATGAACTTTGTACTTTCAGGAATCATTCTACCCTTACATTAACAGAATACTCTTTAAAAATGCATATATATTAGAACATTCCCAGGGCTGGATAATTTTAAATCTACTTGTGCAAATGGTTAAAAGCAAGACTTCCTTAGTAAGCATAAAACACACAAAAAAACCCCCTCAAACTGGCAACTAATAACTGCTGTAATTTTTCACCCTTTCCCCTTCCAGGTTACTGTGATTTTCACATAAATAGTTTTGTATATTTATGTATTTTTTCAGTGTATTGTGTTCTAAGTGATCCTGATAAGAAACCAGACAGCTCAAGTTGTTTAAAGGATATCAAATGGGACATCACAGATATATGGTAAACTGTTTAACTGTTCGTTATTTCTCACAATGCGAAATCTAGACAGTGCTCAATGCAAATTTCATGCAGCAGTTTTGAAATAAACAAAGCAAGTATTTTGTCATATCACTCCTGTAATTAAATTGTGGAACTCACTGCCACAAGAACTTACAGAAGCCAAAAGTGTAATTAGATCCTTAAAAGGACTGAGGACAGGGCCATCTTCCCATCTCCTTCCCTTCCCTTCCCTTCCCTTCCCTTCTCTTCTCTTCCCTTCCCTTCCCTTCCCTTCCCTCCACTTTTTTTTTTTTTCTCAGAAAAGTATAAAAGCAAGCTGAGTGCAAGGCAAACATGAATCATTACATTATTTATGCTTCTTACAATGAGTAAGTTTTTAGAGACAAATCACTTTCTATTCTGACGGTCTATAAGGGACAAATTCAGTCCTGTATTCATTATGTGAATAAAAAATTGTTTTGATATTGGTTTCTGATTTAAGTAACTTCTTCATATATTCTGCAGTTCATTTATGTGCTGATACTATCCCTGTCCTGTGGGATTGTGAACAGATGACTGGAAGTTAAATATGTTTTTTTATCATTTGCAGTTTCAAAGATCTTCTTCCCTGACAGGAAAGTAAGTATTTTTCCAACAGTTACTTTGTGAGAAATCAACCCTTTGCTTAATTTTATTATAGAATCATAGAATTGGCCAGGCTGGGAGGGACCTCCAAAGGTTACCTACTCCAACCTCCCTGCAGTCAGCGGTGACACCCCCAACTAGACCAGGTTGCCCAGGGCCTCATCAAGCCTAACCTGAATGTGTCCAGGGATGGGGCCTCAACCACATCCCTGGGCAACCTGTTCCAGTGTCCCACCAGCCTCACAACTTTCTCTTTATCTCCAATCTAAATCCATCTAAATCTGCTCCCCTCCAGCTTAGAGCCATTGCCCCTCATCCTGTCACCACAGGCCTTTGTAAATAGACTCTCCCCAGCCTTCCTTTAGGCCACCTTCAGGTACTGGAAGGCTGCTATTAGGTCTCTCTGGAGCCTCCTCTTCTTCAGGCTGAACAACCCCAGCTCCCTCAGCCTGTCCTCTTAGCAGAGGTGCTCCAACCCCCTGATTATCCTTGTGGCCCTCCTCTGGACCTGCTCCATCAGGTCCATGTCTTTCCTATATTGAGGGCTCCAGACCTGCACATGGTACTCCAGGTGAGGTCTCACCAGAGCAGAGTAAAGTGAACTTCTCTGGACCTGCTAGCAATGCATCTTTTGATGCAGCCCAGGATGTGATTGGCTTTCTGGGCTGCAAGTGCACACTGCCTGCTCATGTCCTGCTTCTCATCCACCAGCACCACTAAATACCTTTCCTCAGGGCTGCTTTCTAATACCTTATCCCCTAGTCTGTACTGATGGTGACGATTGTTCTGGCCCAGATGCAGAACCTTGCACTGGCTCTTGTTGAACCTCATGAGGTTCACCTGGGCCCACTTCTCCAGCCTGTCCAGGTCCCTCTGAATGACATCCTGTCCCTCTGGTGTATTGACAACACCACACAGGTGTCGCCTGCAAACTTGCTGATGGTGCATTTAATCCCTCTATCTATATCATTGATAAAAACATTAAACAATATCAGTCCCAGCATGAACCCTTGAGGGACACCACTTGTCACTGCTCTCCATCTGGACTTCAAGCCATTGAGTGCCACCCTCTGGATGCGACCATCCAGCCAATTCCTTATCCNNATCCCTCCAATTTGGCAAGCAGGATGTTGTGAGGGACTGTGTCAAAGGCCTTACAGAAGTCCAGATCACATCCATAGGTCGTCCCTTGTCTACTGACCTAGTCACTTTATCATAGAAGGCTGCTGGGTTAGTCAGGCAGGACCTGCCCCTAATAAAGCCACATTGGCTGTCCTGAATCATCTCCCTGTCCTTCGTGTGCCCAAGCATGGCATCCAGAAGGATCTGTTCCATGATCTTCCTATGTCCAGAGGTGAGGCCGACACCTCACCCCTCACCTCTGCTGTCAGAAATACACCTTGGTGTGTTTCTGACAATTTTTTGATTGCTACTTAATCAAAAAATCTTACTGGATTATCTGTAAAATTCTTTAGCACCTTTGCCATATAGCTGGCAAATTAGTTAGCGTGTACCACTAAGAAAAACTCTGCAGCGACAGAGAAAAAACAACTTGACTGTACAAGTTTTTTTCTATTTCTAATTTCTATAAAATTCTCTTGGTGCCACTTAAGGAACTGAGAACTTATGAGGTGTTACGGGGTGAGATGTGTTCAGCACACATGCCATCACTTCTGCGGTGGTTCCTATAACACGATGTCTACTATATTTTCTTTTCAGATCTTTGGTAGATCTTTCTTCTTTTTTGTTTTGTTTTTTAACTTTCCAAGTTAAAGTGTACACCAATAAAAAAATAGATCTCAGTGTAGGAGACTTGGTAAGACTTCATTGTTATTTTTCTAACGACTTTATGCACATGAGTCAGGACATTGTTTTTTCTCCAGACTGACAGATCAAATTCTTTATGAAACTTCTCTTAGTAAATGTCTTAATATTTCTGCTTACACTTTTCATGTCCCTATGCACCATGTGGCTTATGGGAACTTCACTCATTTCAGCTTTTTCCCGCAGCTTTTGTGACCCTGAGAGTTTTCTCTGATCGGTTTGTAGGATTATGTTTTTCTACAGGCTATTTCCTCTGAAATGACAGGTCTCTTCTGCCAACATTTCTGTCACCACTAGTCATACACAATGTTGAAGAATGCCCTTCTGATTTTTCCTGTTGCTCTTTTCCACAGTTTACTACAGTAATATTTGTTTCTTCTCTCTTTCTTCCTCAGTAATGTACCGACTGAGCAAGAGCAACTGACCTGATGGTTTCATCATCTGGGATTGCAGACCTGTCTTTTCAGTCATGGTACTTGGTATGTGGGGATCAGGGTCAATATCAGTCCTTGGCAGCGTTTTTGCATTTCAGGGTACTATCTCAACTGTGTGATTACTGATAGTTTTTCAGAGGCTGACAAAAGTGAGCTTCAAGTAAATTTTCTTCAGCTGTAGTATTGGAAGAAAATGTTAGTTAGAGCAAGCAGATTATCTAAACAGAGCCTGATGAGTCTGTGTCTCTGCTCATTGATCTTTCTAAATCCATGCTTGCTTAATTCATTCTAATCCACGACCTTTGCTCCCACTTTAGCTTTGTGGTGTCCCACATTTCAGCAGCGCATTGTGCCTCAGTGGAGTATCAGTGCTTTAAGTCTCTAGGATATTATCATCCTTTTGCCATTGTCAAAGAGAGGGGACCTGGAGAGCAGTCAGGTTAGCTGGCATTTCTTTACGAAAGACTAAATAACAGCTGTAAAGGGATTGTATTTCGTTAAGTTTAGAATTCTGTCCTTATGTAGGGGTACCCGTGCATTCTTGTTCTTTAAACGTGATCTTTGAAATGCGAAAATAAACAGAAATTGAATGGTAGAACACAGTTAATGTGTCAGCAATTGTATTTTAGTGTCACACAGTGTTTTTGTGATAGCAATACCATCACAAGTGAGAAATTCAACTCGTAGATTTTAACATAGAGGTTTGTAAAATGTACAGTGAAATTTGGGTCCTTTTCTGTAATAAAAGTACTATTTCCCTGAAAAAGTAGAATACTTTTTTTTTTCCAGATTTCACCAATTAACATAAGGTTATTCTGTATAAGGTTTTTCTGTTACAAGGCTTCTCCCATATTAGAACATAACAGTAAAATGTTGAGTAATATTATGCTTTTCAGATGACCTTTCACCTTGGAATGCAGATAATTTTTTATTGCAGAGTGTCATTGTGAGTCAGTATGTACAGGCTATTTGGAAACAGAAAAGTTTTCTCTTATTTCATAGACATGGTTCACATCTTTTAACATACATTTGGGATACACCCCTTGGAACCTTATTTATAAATTAATTACTTTCCTGCCTGCCTTCATTTGCTCAGTGTATTATATAAAAAATGATTGTGTGGCTTTGAGTCTCTCCAGTGTACTTTAAACAGGTATTAATATGTGTATCTTTAAGCACAATGAATTTACTTGGAATGAGAGTATGCCAACATAATTTGAAATGGAGAATATAGAAGAAACACAGGTAAAGCTGGAACAAAGGAGCAGCAAAAATAGATAAAAATGTTAGACAAAACGGTTCTGAAAAGTTACATGCAACGACTCTGCAAGCCCTGGGGTAGTTCCCGAGAAACTTGAACACATAGTACTTCATGTAGCAAATAGAAAATGACACTTGCCAGAAACTGACCTTGACAGAATTATTTGAATAATATTGCTAGTATAACTAGAACAACTTCCTCATTATTTTAGACAGTAAGAAGTTTTCCAGAAAGCTCTGGCTGTTAGTTCTGATTATACTCTTTGCTTTCAGAAATGGAGGAGTATAGGAAATATAATTACATTTAGTTTTTAACCTTTTTATCTAGGTTCTTTTTTCATTTGCACTACATCTGTGTCTGGGCATTTTATAAATGTGAATTCCTTTATTGTTGAAAGAGAGAAAACTTAGAAAACTGAGGCACAAAGAAACTGAAAGTAAGATCTATAAGGTTTCAGGAAAGCAAACTGGACAGAACTGAGTTCTTTCAGCCTCAGAAAATGGCAGAATGGCCGGCACTGAGGTTTCTCCATTTAAGATAAATTATTTTTTAAATTTAATATCCTATTACTACACTTGTCAAGGAGATTCACCATCTTGGTTGTGTTGAATATCTATCATACCCTATGACTAGCATTAAGTCTGGCACAGATCACAGCAGTCAAAAACATAGATACGTTTGTACTGTATCCTAATGTTTAAGTCACTTTTCCAAGAAGAGATTCTTCTGTTATGTTCAGTCTAGAGAATAAACTGCTAGTCTAGAGAACCGCTAATCCTACCTTTCAGAACAGGAGGAGCTAGGTAATGAATGTGAAGGTCTCTTGCCATTAAGCCTCTTGCGTATTCTATACTCAAGAATAGAAGCATCATGGGAACATGAGAAAAGTAAAGGAGAAAAAAATCTGGGCATGCATCCTTATTTCTATCATTCCAGGCACTATGAGGACAAGCCTGGCTTTTCTGTGAACTGCTTTGGCATTCAATGCACTGAGATTTAATGTAAAATTTATAAAACCCCGAAGATCAGGTTTTAAAATTGCTGCATCTCAGGTCTATGCTGTGGCCTTTAAACTGCAATATCAGATTTCCCCTTGCCTCATTTGCTTCTCCCAAGATTCTTGTAATCTTGGCTACATATTGGCTATATCTCAGAAGCTGATGTGGTGGGTTCCCTTTTGTGTTTTGCCCCCCAGCAATGCTCTGTAATCTGAAAGGTAGATATATCTAACAGGTAGGATCTGTATTGCTTGGATAAAAGTGATATGAACCTTCTTTATTTCCTTCTTTGGCTGCTGCTTCACCTCCTGACTCTGCTTTTTGTTTGTTTATGTGTTTGTTTATCTTTTCCCCTGAAACAACTGTTGTTGTATTGCAATTTGCATGGTGTTACAATCCCTGAGATAGAAAGAGAAGCAAAAGTGAGAGCTGTAGCCCATAATCACCTCACTTAGGTACCCAACCATCTATAGAAACCTAGAAAAAAGGACTTAATTAAGACTGGAGTTGCCTTAGCTTTCTCTGTAGCTAGTAAGGCAAATCTGGCTTCTCCAGAGATAACTTTTCTCTCCAGAGAGAGTGAAAGAGTCTCCATAGAGACTCTATAGTCAACCCAGATTGTTAAATCAGGTTTTAAAAATAAAAAAAAATGCAAAAGATACCTTTGAAGATTATTACATATTGGAATCTAGGAGAGGTGAATTCTACATATTGAAAAAAACCCACAATTTTTTTTATATATATATCGTGTATAAATATATATCTATTATATATATAATATATATTTTAAATATATATTTATATATAAATATAAAATGTTTATATATATATATGTTCTGTATAAATTATCCTATTATTTATTGGTAGATCCTTATAGAAAACATAGAATCATAAAACTGCTTAGGTTGGAAAGGACCTTTAAGACCATCAAGTCTAACTTTAACCTAACACTGCCAAGTCCATCACTAAACTATGTCATTAAGTGCCACATCTACACCTGGGGACAGCCAGCCCTATAGTTTTCCTTGTTGAATAATGTCCATTCTTCCTAGACTCCTTTGCTCTTCAACACTGCCTCCCAAGGGAGCAAATGGCTGTTTTCAGTGGGTTTCTTGAAGATCATTAGTTTATTAGTTTTTTTGGGTAGCAAGTAATTTCTCTCTCCAGCTCAGTCTTGGTCTGCCTGTGGTTTATAAACATTAGTTTTTTCTTAAACACTCTTCTGACTGAAGTACTTCTCTCCTAAATCAAATCCAAGCATGGTTTAGTGGATTGTACATTCCAGCAAATACTTTCAGTAGACATTACAGATGAGAAGGGTTTTCTTCCCTTACCCTGAGTAGTCCTTCATTATTATCTATCAGACTGGGGGCCTTCCTACAGTCCTCTATGTCCTTGGTCACCCCCTCAAGATATGTGATATATGATATATGGCCATAGTTTCAAGCTATAAAAAACCTTTCAGGTGTGCTGTAACACGATTGCCTCATTATTTAAGCATGTTATTTTAAAGCCCTTTTACTCAACTCTCCCATCAATAAATACATACACTCATCTACATACACACACACAGATTGTCAAAGATATATATAAATATATATTTTATATTTACACACACATACTATACATTTACAAATGGACCCCTGTATAAACTATACAGGGCCCATAAAAGATCTGCTCATGCCAATATAGCTAATCTACCCTAGAGCAGACTACTGGTGAGGCTGGCTGACAAGAATTCCTCCCTGGGGTGCATGCAGTTAGAAGAGTAGATGTAGTCTGATTTACTGATTGTACCTTCAACTTTTCTAGACTAGAAAATGTTGTGTATCATCAGGCTGTTCACTTATCCTTATTTTTCTGCTTTTTATTTCACATACCTTTCTCTTCTTGTAATTTTACTGTAAACACTTTGGGGTAGGTATTATTTTCTATAGGCTCATACAGCCCCTTTCTATTAAGCAAGACCATAAAAATAATGTATTTCAATGTCCCAAATAAATAATCTGCAAACTAATTTAATTAGCCAAAAGAAATATATTTATAATCATTATGCATAATTTCTTTGGGAAAAAATATGTTTTAAAAGAGACAAAGGCTAGAATCCCAGAAGAAAATTTATGTAATAATTAATTGTATACAATCTAATTCACAATTATTTCTTTTAAAAGATCTTTATGGATATGTACATACACAGAACATGAACACCTTGAAGCTGAGGAAACCTAACCTGTTTATAATGGATGTCTTTTAAGCATATGAGAGATACATACTTCTGCTTTCTGAAAGAGAGAACAAATGAAGGCAAATAATGAAATTTGCAACAAAGCTAAAAATTTCTTCTGCCTGCATATCCTGTGGAAATTATTAGCTAATTATACTTAGCATGGAATGAGAACATAATTCCCACTCTTTTGACAAGTAACAAATTGCACATTAGCACCTTGTAAATAATATTATTAAAAACAGTTGTACTTGTCTGAAGTTTCTTCTTCATAAGAATAAAATTAATTTGAGGCCCGTCATTCACAAGATGTGCATTATAATATCAAAGCAGCAGTTTTAAGACACTGTGAACTGAAAATCCTGTACACCCTCTGCACAGAGAGGGAAATTTGGTGATGTAATAAGAAGATAAAAGGAAAGGTATGTGAAGTCTATGGTAGCAACATGGTCCCTTGTGGTAATCAGATTTTTAGTCATGATTAATTTGAGTCAGTCATTCTACTAATAATATTATCCTGACTATAATCTATGCATAATATTGGTTTCCATTGAGAAATGCAAATTGCAGATAGTTAGGCATTTTACATTTTTTTATTAGTTGACTAATTAAACTGAATTGCTCACCTTTTTTTTTTTTTCTTTAAAGAAATCCATGTAGAGATGAATTTTAATACTTTGCATTTAAACACATCATCTTTCATCCAAAGATCCAAAGGTGCTTCACAGCACAAATATTAATTTGTGCTGTACAAATGATCTCACAGCAGTCCAATGAGATATATTATTAGCTGTTATTTTTTTTACATCTGTTTTTAAAGTAAAATGTTCACATCCTTCAGCAGGATATAATAACAGGAACATCTACATGTTTGCAGAATCCTTTTTGAGTTAAGGGATAGTGCTTGTTGGTAAGCACAAAAATTCGATCTATGCAGTAACCTTACTGAAAAATAATAACTCACATTAAAAGTAGGAAGGGTTTTTTCATGAACTTCAAAGGGGTCAGGTTTTTAGTTAATAATGCATAATGGTAGCAGTGTCAGAGAGAGCGATAGAAAGGGAACAGTCAAAAAACATCAGGTATTTTATACACTAGTGAGACACAGAATGAATAGAAGTTTGATATGTAGGTTTAGTTGATTCCCAATAGGACTCTTAACTTTTGTTTTCTTTTAAAAAATAAAAATGTGTGTCAGAGTATTGCTTCCTTCAAACAGAAAGCCAGACCAAGCTGGGTCAGTTTTGATCCTTAAAGCTAAGATGCAACAGAGCAGTAAGAACCTAATTTCACAGGGGTGCTACAGTGGAGATCCCTGTTGATTGCATGATGTCATCATAACCACACTTCAGAGTCGATGAGCAATGTCAAATGAGTCGTGGCAGCAAGTGTGACTCCAGGAAGTGAACACACTGCTACCATACATGGTATTTAAAAAAAAAAAAAAAAAAAAAAAAAAGTGGGTCTAAATTTTACTTTTCTTTAAACAGAAACAAATTCCAGATTAATCTATTTTTCACTTTTTAATCTAGATTTAAACTCAGATAACTGGAACCAGAATATGGCCTTCATAGTTAAGGGTAAAACTTTAAAAAAGTATGCTATAATTGTTAAAGATACAGTAAAACCAAACAAATAATGATCTCAGAAACGCTATACTGAGTACTTTGTATTTATCTGATCTATGCACAGAGACAGAGTACTTCAAATACATGACTAAAAAAAGAAACATGCCTACCTGAAACAAGGTCCTTGGATACAGTGCTTACCTTAGGGTATTGCTTAAGGCTCTTTTGCTGAAATCAGAGATAAGGTGCTTGGCAACTCAAAGGACTGAGTCAATTATGTTAAAAAACCAGCAGAACACTCATAAAGTGCATGTAACAGCTGCATGAAATGGCAATATGCTATTATTACAAGATGAATAAAATGGATCATTATAAATGAAACACACATAGGATTGTTATCAGCAGAACAATTGTTATGTATTGAGCATTTTCCACTTGGAAATCCTTAATGAAATGCTTAACATTTTATAAATAGAATTTCCAGGGAATTTAGAGATCAATACAACTGTCTAGCCACCTTCTACCTGTCTGGAACTGCCTTCCAATAAGAGTAACAGAGGGAAACAACTTAAGTATCTTTAAAGTGGAGCTTAATACATTTTTGAATGGGATTATATGATGCAGGAAATGCCTGTTAGAGCAGGGGATAGGAATCAATGACCTGGGAGGCCTTTCAGTATAATATCTTGTGCTCCAGAAACCTTTGTTGCTTTGTCTCCAGTAAACATAGGTTCAGCACAGAAGACAAGTTTCAACAAAACACCCTGTTATTTAGTAGTTGTTCTAGCTAATATTGGTGCTCCAAGAACATTTTATCTTCAATTAATTCTGCTATTAACCCTGTATTAGTGGAGTAGGAATTTAGATTTCATGAGTCACTATGTGTAATCAACAGCAGAAGTGTCTAAAATCAATAGCTAAGATGCAGCAGGGCATTACAGTGAATTAAGGGTGAAGTGTGAATACCACAGTTGCTCTTCAATGCATTTGTGGCAACTGAAATCAGATTAAATTTCAATATTTCTTTCTCTGATAGTTACAACTAGAATTTATGCATACTCACAGTATGAAGGTCTATTCAGAGATTGGGCATCTCTGGATTTAAATCCCTGCTTATTCACCCACCTTATGTGGATATGCAAGGAATATCTAAACACAGAAGGAGGAGAAGAAGCCCTCAAGGTCAAGAGCAGACTCATGGGAATTCTCGCTATTCTAGCTGGAGAACAGGAAAAAACAATCAATGCAAATTCTTCTTGGCTGATATGCCGCGAGTTTCTCATTATGGTAATTAGTGACGCATGAACACTGTTAGACTTTGCAGCATGTTATATCCCTTAATGCTCACTATTTACTGTAGTGCCCAGGGGCCCTAATAGGAATGCTGAGCCAATGCAGCACAGTTGGGAAGCTGACAGGGCTGCAGCAGGAGAAAATGCCACTGCTGGTCTTACCAAAGGTCCCAAGGACCTCTTGCTGCCCACCAAGGCTGCAGGTGCTGAGATGAAGTGAGGCAGCAAAGCTATCATCCTTGGTGGGCTCATGGTGCTGCACCTGGAAACTTTGATCTTTCTGTGGCATGGGGGCTCTTTCCTTGCTCTGTCTTTAATAAATAAGCCCTCATTATTGAAACAGACGTTATAAAAAATGACTACTATGTTGTGCAGAGTATTGTGAAAGAAAATACATATATATGTTTTCTTATCTGAATTCTAAGCATTTCAGTTGTCATTCACAAGCAGGTCACCCACATGTAAATGCGACCCTTGCCAAGGTCAGAGAGCCTTAGGACAATCTGCTGTGTAAAGGCGATTGCACAAGTTTAAGCTGCCTGAGGGCTGCTTTAACTTATCTTGCCAATTTTTCTAAAACTCAGGGGACAGACAATACTGTAAGCTAAAACTGATTCATTCTACTTTCTTTATTTTTCTCTTTACTCCTTCTGAATGGTCACCAAACTCTCTGTCTGTTACTGTTTAGTAAATATTAAAACTGTTTTACTATATTCACCAAGCTATTCTGAAATAACGGATGTATACATGGCATAGGTCAGAGAAACAGCTATGGATAAAATGCTTGTCTGTGCTTGCTGAAGATTAGAAAATGGTGTAGTTCTCAGTCTTAGTTAATTGAGACCTCTCCTCTAAGCTCTTGCTTGGTACTCCAGTGTAAGGGTTAGAAGTTAATCCTTTAAGTCCAACTATTCACCTAGTCTCTCCTTATGTCAAGTAGAGAGAAAGCATCATCAAAGACTTATCTCATTCTGTGATAGACATTTAAGATGTTTCAGATAAACTACTCTCATGAGGTTCTTTTTTTATTCTCATAGATCTAGGCTCAGTAGGTTACTATGTCTAATGTTAAAATGTGTAGGTTAGCAAATGTAGATATGCAAATTAATTGCATACAAAGAGGTGTAATGTGGTTTACATGCTTCATACAATAAGGGATTACAAATAAAATGCTGGGATTTAAAAGAAAAAGTTGTCTAGGTGCTATCATTCACAAGCAGATGGTTGGCATTTTGATGTAAAGAAATAGTAGCCAAAAATATTGGTGTGTAGCCCGTGCAAATTGTGTTTCAGCACAAAGACATTATCAGTCAGTAACAAGACATGATGTATCTGATAAAACGTTCAGTTTAATATATGAAATAATGCATAGTGAGAATTTCTGTATGCAAAGAAATTCCTATTTTTAGAATTATATGCTGCTACAATGAAGCAATACATGTTATCAGTATGTTGGTTACACAGCTACTGTTGCTGCAATTGTAAACCGAAGGGGAAAAATAAAGGACAAAAACCCAAACCCCACCACAAAAACCCAAACCCCACCAAATAAAAAAAATATGTGATAGTAGGTACTTTTAATTAACCCTTTGTGCAATTTACACTTTTATTTAAATTGTATTAATTTTATCATCATGTTTGTATGCTCTGTCAACTCAGAACTGATAATTCGAACGCAGAAAATTCTCCTTGAAATCTGCATTCCACCTGATAAACTTATCTGAATATATTTAATGAAGAAAAATGTTCCATTTTAAATGTACACTATGAAACTGGTTACTTCATCTATGTTGTATAGCACTTTAAAAATGCACCTTAACACCTGTATCTGATTAGTATGAATGATTCAATAAAAACACCTTAACTGGTGTTAACTGAATGATTTGATAAAAACATGGAAACTGGAGATCATATAGCTTAACCCAACTGTCATGCAATTTATACATACAGAAGCAACTACCCACATCTGTTCTTCTCTTTTCTTTTTTCCATTTAAGAGGGAAATTGACCTTACAATCTTCAACGTGACTTCAGGTCACTGTTATTAGTGATGAGAAAATGCTGTGTTCTTCTTTTGACTGAGTCTGGCAAACCTCCCAGATATTTTACAATCACAGTATAAAAGCTCTGAAATGCTGTACAATATTTTATTTTTTCAGGTTTAGACACTTGTTGCAGCAGCCTGTACAGTTGGCAAATAGAAACCTTTTTGTAGGAAGTCTATGTGCTTTTTTTTTTCAGTTAAAATGATGCTTCTCCTGTGAAACCCTGAGTTCTAAAATAAGTTGGCTGAAATAAATGAGTTACTAGGTTTTTTCTTTAGGCAAAGAGGTTAGTAATTTTTATTTAGGAAGAATGGGTAAGGGAACAGTACCATTATTTTTCAAGTTTCAGGAAGCACTAATATTTGTGTGGAAAATTAGAGTTGGGTGGAGGCTCATTCTCAATAAAATATGGATTCCCAGACACAAAAGTATGGAACTTTCTTCTCTCCGTACAGAAAGGAAAGTGAAGATCAAGCTCTTTGTAGCATAATTCCCATTAACTACAGTATTATTAGTACCTAATCCTGTTTAATTTTTTTTTTTCTCTAAGCTAAAAAATCCAGAGTTTAAGTACCACAATAAAACAATTTTATCACAATTTAGTGGCATCCAAAGGATCTCTGCAGAACTTGTTTGACTTCTTATCTTCCATCTGCAGAAATCTGGGGCCCATGCAGTAAGTCTCCGTGTTTAATATAATATCTATCAGCCTGTAAGAAATTAAATAAAAGTTGATGCATGTGTTTTTATAATCAGGTGGGATACAAGGATGCTGATCCTGAGGGTTACATTCTTATATCCATCTTTTGAAGTTGTTCTGTTTTGCTTGATATTAAGAGAGAATGATGCTCCTCTAATAGATGGTTAATATAACACAGACACATGATTTTGGATCTGGAACTGGAATCTTTCACAATTATTAGGCATGAGAGCCATGCTTAGAAACTTTCTTGGGTAAAATGAATATTTAACAAGGTTGAAAGAAGGCAAACAACCCTTGTAAGAAGAAAGGTACTCTTTCTATTGAAACATTGGTTTTCAGTGAGAAATTTTGATAATTTTTGGGCAGAAGTACTAAAATAAATATTGATTCAATGATAAAGATCAGAAATTCAACATTACAAGAGCAATTTTGTGTTTTTAATAAGCAAACATTATGTAAACATGATTGTTTTTACAAAACATTGCCAGTTTCCTTAGAAAATATCATAAGATATCTCAGATATCACAGATTTCCTACAATTGTCTTATAAAGAGGGGAGAAGAGTAAGGTGCACTGTGGATATTCATTTGCCACAGGCACATTTTTATGGGTCTTCTTATATACAGATTCACAGAATTGTCAGAGTTGGAAGGCACCTCTAGAGATCATCTAATCCAACTCCCCTGCTAAAGCAGGAACGCCTAGAGCACATCACTCAGGACTGCATTGAGGTGGGTCTTGAAGATCCCCAGAGAGGGGGACTCCACGACCTCCCTGGGCAGCCTGTTCCAGTGCTCTGTCACCCTCATTGTAAAGAAGTTTTTCCTCATATTTGAATGGAACTTTCTGTGTTCCAGCTTAGAGAAAGTCTTGATAAATATATAAGCTTTATAGTATGATTTTAAGACCATCAATTTCAGTGCTGTTAAACTATAAGTGTAGCAAAATCAAGGACTCTATGTTGAAAAAAAATCTGCAGAATCATCACAACTAGTTATTTCCTGTTATGAAATGGGACTACCTCTCATCTAAAATACAGAGTTAATATAAAGAAGCAGAAGAGCTCATGGTGTCATCCAGGAACTTAATCATATGTGCTTAGTGATGGGTGGGAGAAAGAATATTTATTACCCAGTTATTTACCAGGAAAAGTTTGTTGTAATTATAAAATGTAGTAGTAATGTAGTAGCATAGACAGCCATTAAAATTTAAAATATTTTAAAACTCTAGAATAAGGGATTATTTTGCAAAATTAATGGATCACTGAATATGCACTGCACAGTACCTTTATTACTTTTCCCACCATTAGCTGTTATTTAATACCCCTTACTATTAATAAACAGAGATAATGTCTGACTTAAGCTTGCAAGAGACAGCAAATTCAGACTTCAGTCTTTTCATTCTGTGTTTAGCATGGACCTTTGTGTCTTGATATCGCAGGGGCCTGAGAGCCTTAAGTGAGTCATTTACCTTATACCACAGTACATGTTCAGCATGGCTAGCGATAGACCATAAGCTCAGCACTGAGTTTACATGGCCTCAGGACTGAGGTTAGTGACATCTGTTCTGCACAAACTGTTCTACCTTATCCTGTCTGCAGCTTTACTTCACTTGACTTAGTTGTCACAACAATTTTTTAATTGAGTAGGTGTCTGAATCTAATTTGTTTTTTTGTTTTTTGTTTTCTGTATATGGTGAAACCATTGTTTTGTACAGATGACCAACACAAGCAGTTGCTCTATGCAGAATGAAATATTTACGGTACTAAGGTAATGATGTAAAGTAGACCAATACATGGCTGGTCTTAAGGCAAAGGCCTTAAGAAGTTTTGACACAGGATATAGCATAGAGATAGGCAGGAGGTGATAAGAGATGGGTCACAGAATGGCCCTTCAGACTCCACAGTTATAAACAACTCACACAGGGTCAGTTACAGAAACGCAGATCTGGGCAAAACTGATTTTAGGGAGAAACAAGAGAAAAAGCCTGTGAAGACAGGCTGAAAGAGCTGGGGTTGTTCAGCCTGGAGAAGAGAAGGCTCTGGGGAGACCTTATAACAGCCTTTCAATATCTGAAGGGAGCCTACAGAAGAGCCGGAGAGGGACTGTTTGCAAGGAAGTGTAGTGACAGGACAAGGGGCAATGGTTTTAAATTGGAAGAGGGGAGATTTAGATTAGACACCAGAAAGAAATTCTTTACAGTGAGGGTGGTGAGGCACTGGAACAGGTTGTCCAGGGAAGTCGTGGATGCCCCATCCCTGGAAGTGTTCAAGGCCAGGCTGGATGGGGCTTTGAGCAACCTGGTCTAGTGGGGAGTGTCCCTGCCCATGGCAGGGGGGTTGGAACTCGATGATCTGTAAGGTCCCTTCCAACTCAAATGATTCTGTGATTCTATGATTCTGAAAAAGAAATAATATCTACCCTTATGTAAAGAGTTCCACACAGAGTAAATTTGTACATAATGTGGAGTTCTAGCCTAGCAAAAAGAGAGCAGAGATTGTAAAAACAAGTTAGAAAACATAAAAATGACCCTAAATGAACCCCAGAGTGAAGAAAAACCATCAACATTAACATCATATTTCTCCCGGTGAAGGGCTCCAGATGCTGACAATTCACCATACCACCCCCCCATGCAGCCTTCAAGAAATAAAACACTGACCCCAAGATTCCAAAGAGCAGTTTTAATTGCATTATTATTCTTTCTCTATTACAATAAAATCTGGACTCATAATGACTAGACTGTGAAGATTGCAATTATACTAACAATAAGTTCTTGTGTTTATGTGTATGTTGTGCTTATTCTTTACTCATAAAGATTTTGATTGCAACAGACACTGACTGTATGAAGTAGAAGGAGGTGAATCAACAAATCAATTTCAAGACCAAGTGTTCCACACTTGGTCTTCATTGTGCTACTACTGTTTTAAACAGCCAGTTGTAATGTTCAGATTCAGAAGTAATGGCTCTAAAATACCTTAGTTGCATGCTATTCTTTTTCTTACAGCATTCTTGCACAGGGAAGAAATGAAAAAAAAACCCAACTTAAAATAAAAGGTGTGATGATATTACTTAACTATTTGTCATAAAGTCATAAATTCATAGGTTTCAATTTTTTAACCACAGAGAGCTGGTTCCTTGGGCAACACATTGGATTTGAAATTCAGATTCCTTAATTTTGCAAGAAATCTTCTATGTCATCTTGGAATACTTATAAGTATTTCATCCCACCTTTGTCCCTGGTATTTTGAATATTTTTTTCTGCAGATCTTTTGCATCGTAATATTTTTGTTTGGTTGGGGGGGGTTGTTGGTAAGATTTTTGGTGTTTGTTTTTTTTTTTTGTCAAGACTATCAGGAGGAAGATCTGATGTTAATTAACTTTATAAAGAGCACAGAAGAAGAGTAGATGCCTAGTTGATTATCATGAGGTATTCCAGCGATACTGCTTAACTTCCTATTCACCAACCTCATTCAAATATTTTTGCTAGTGAATAAATTTTTTAAAAGTCAGTATCTGAAGCCAACAGCTCTATTATTCCCACTTCTAGATTGACAAGGATCTGTTTGGCCTTGAATACAGGATATGAGTTTGCTAATTCATTAATGATGATGACAGTGAACTGAAATGTGATATAAATTACAACTAAAATATTCAATACTGAAATATAACAGACAAAGAAATTGGTTTTTTCCCTAAAAAAAAAAGAATAAGAAAGAAAAATAATGTTTTTAATTTTATCAAAGTCTTCTAAAATAATCAAAATGAAATAAAAATAATATTTTTAAAATGCAGGTTCTCAACAGGTTTTTAATAGTATCTGAGACATAATTAATGCCCACTCTTTATTACCAAAAAGAAAAGCAAATGTAATATGGTCAAAAGAACTAGAATGAAGCATCCATCATTAAGTGAATGAGACACTGATTATCCATGGATCATTAGTTCAGTATGCTCTAATGGCTCCTAAAGAGCGGTTGCACGCTCTGAGAGTACTCGCTAGCTTAGCTTATAATGCATCAATACAGAAGAAAAAATATCAATATCAGAAAATCACCTTGATAGGTCTATAGCTGATTTAGAATATTTACATCCATTTTTCAGTTATTATGTGCATGAAATATCTATGTTTTATTCATGGCACCAGCTATTGTTCATGGTGACATGACATAATCATTGTCTGAAATTGTTACTCCTTTCCACATTTTTGAAATTTATACCTCGTAAAATCCAAGTTGTCATCTTGCAGAAATTGTATTTGCTATTTCAACGTGCAGGTTCACTAGATTTTAGATGGCTATATGCAGGAAAATAGTCCAGAAAATTCCTTCTCACTAACTTACATCCTTGATTTTCAGTATCTTAGAGGCTGTACAGCATCTTAGAGACTTACGTTTTTGGTGAGAGATTGCTTAGACACTAACATTACTACAGCTGCGATGCATGTAAATTTAATTCCACAGTCTTGTGTGCTCTTCACATGAATGTGGAACATTTTATAACTCTGGAGCTTCATTCTAAGTTATTAACTTTTCCTTTTTAATCCTTTCTGACCTTTCTTTACTTTGACAGTTACTGCACTGTACTGAAAAATATGACTGTTTTCCTCTTCCCTTTATGTCCTTTTGTGTCCTAAAAATTATGAAGTAGGCTATCTCATGAAAACGCACACCTAAGGAGAGGAAACACTCATAGCCTCATACCTTCAGCATGTCATTCAGAGAGACCTGGAGAACCTTGAAAAGTGGACGACATGAACCTCATGAGGTTCAATAAGGCCAAGTGCCAGATCCCATACTTGGGCTGGGGCAGCTCCCAGTATCAATACAGGCTTGGTGATGAAAGAACTGTAAGCAGCCCTGCTGAGAAGGACTTGGGGATTCTGGTGTTCTAAGATTTGAATATGAACGAAGTGTCTTGCAGCCCAGAAAGCCAACTATATCTTGGACTGCATAAAAAGAAACATGGCCAGCAGGTCAAGGGAGGTAGTTCTGCCCCTCTGCTTTGCTCTGATAAGACCCCATCCAGTCTGGAGCCCCCAACTCAAGAAAGACATGGGTCTGTTAACACTGTTTGGGGCCCTCCCCCAGAGGAGGGTCACAAAAATGATCAGAGGGCTGAAGCACCTCTCCTACAAGGTCAAACTGAGAGATTTGGGATTTCTTACTTTGGAGAAGCGAAGGCTCCGGGGAGACCTTATTGAAGCCTTTCAATACTTAAAGGAGATTTATAAAGAAAGATGGGGATAGATTTTGACTTTTTAATAGGGCCTGTTGTGATAGGATAAGGGGTAATATTTTTAAGCTAATATATAGTCCATATAAAAAAAAAGGAATTTTTTTATGATAAGGATGGAGAAACACTGGAATAGGTTGACAGAGAGGTGAGAAATGCCCCATCCCTGGACACATTCAAGGTCAGTTGGACAAGGCTCTCAGCATCCCGATGTAACTGAAGATGTCCTTGCTCACAGTAGGGTGGTTGGACTAGATGACCTTGAAAGGCGCCTTCCAACCCAAATCATTCTATGGTTCTATGACCAAAAAGATAGCATTTCTCACTGAAGTTGTGAAAATCTTTTAATGGGATCATATGATAACTGAGTTTGAAAGGGATCTCAGGAAGTCATTTATTCCAACCTCCTGCTCAAAGCAGGGTCAGCTCTGAGGTCAGACCAGGTTACTCAGAAGTTTTCCTAGTGAAGTCTTGAAGATGACCAAGGACGCATACACAATTTCTTTGGACAACTTGTTTCCTTAGTTGACTGTCTTCACCATGAAAAACTTTTCCTTACATCCAGTCTGATCCTCTCTTATGCCCACACTCTGTTGTCCTTCCACCTTGCATGGCTGTGAAGAGCCAGGCTCCATCTTCTTTATTAACTTCCTCTTAAGTAAGGAAAGGCTACTGTTACTTCTCCCTAAATCTATCTCTTTTCCACACTGAACAAGCACAGTTCCCTCATATATACAATTAACTAAATTTTGAAAATTTGTAAATATGTTCAGTAAACCTTACTTTTAAAATCATTGGATTAACATGTAACAGCCTTAGGCTTAGATTCAACAAATGATTTATGATCTTACCTGCTGTGAAACCTTTCACCATCTAATGTTAGCAGTCAGAAGTTGAAAGCATAAATATTTTGTTGCATCTGGGCCTTTGCATTTACCTTGCTTATTCACATTTTGCCCTTAGTTATGCATCTACCCGAATTACAGTTACTTTTCTATTATATGCTATTCATGCAATATTTTACTGAGACTATATCCTTTTAATTCAAACCAAGTAATGCACTGGCTCCTTAAAAATGTGTGTAGCCTCAATTAGCAATACATGATTTGCCCTCAGCATAATACGCACCCAAAGGATATCTATAAATCCCTTATTATGTCTCTTCTCTCCAAGGTCTGTCAATTTCTTCTTGTCTTTCTTCAGCAATCCATCAGTTCCTTGTTCCTCTCTCAAAGGAATCATCATTTCTATAGTCTTTTATCACTAACACTTCTCCAATTTCTTTGTCTCTTACCCTCAGGACTATCTTCCTCAAATCTATCAAACACAGAGTTATTAGTCCTTCTACTTTCTACCTGTCCAGCCACCACAGCAAGATCTAGTTGGTTTCTCAGTCCTGGATGCTCTTATACAACTTTCTCTAGGACAGCTTACCAGAAATCATCAGGAATAAATGCCTTACGTCAACTCATCTGCTATAGTTGTCCACTGTTATGGTATTTCAAGAAATATGCTTCATCTCTTTGTTTTCTGATGGAGGAGTAGGACTTAATGCACCCATTTAATAGTGAGCCGAGAAAAAGAGATTTTCTGCAATTGTGTTGTAGAATTGGGAACCTACCTTCTCTTTCCCCACAACTGAATAGAAGGAGGTTAAAAGATGCAGGGTAGAAACCTGATTGATATGGGCAGGCTGTATGAAAATCTGGGATTTATTAAGGAAGGGAAAGGGTAGATTTTGGGGTTTTGCGTGTTTATTTTAAGTATGGAGTTTTTCTTAATTAACCAATGTATTGTCGTCATTTTTCTCCCTGCTTGCCTGCACAGTCCAAAATCTGAGCATTCTCTTTCAGTTTTTACTTGGTTTTAATGTCTCTGCTCTGACATGAAAGAGAAAATTGCCCACATTTATAGACCTGTTTTTACTTTTCTAAGTATTAGCTGTATTGATGTAGTAGTCAATCACCCTCCTCCTGCTCTGTACCGGTTGCTGGTTACTAGACTGAAATTAGACACCTGTGTGCCTTGGGATAACTAGCCTTTTTCTGTCTCCCAGCCAAATATATAATAGGTGCCTTCTGTGAAATGAAGCACTGTGCATTTCTCATTTTCCTAACTTTCTGAGAGGGTTTCTCTGCACAGAGAGTATGACTGGGTTCATGAAGTCATGTTGTACCCTCTTTCATAGGTATTCAGGAGCAACTGAGAAGGGATTGAGGATGGGAAAATCCCCACTATTCCAAATTGGAAGACGCACTTTGCACTAGTAACGATCCAATGTGATTTAAATGCTCCTCAGAGAGATGTGGAGACTGGGTTTTACACCAAGGCAAAGTAATAAGATGTTACCATAACAAAGAACACAGGTTAAACTCACAAGGTAGCTTTCCAGCTTTTTCATTCAATTTCCCAGTATATTTTGCATTGCATTTCAAACTGCTTATTTAAAAGTGCATGCTTTTGTCACTCTGACCTGTGTTTTTGTCCAAGCTTAGTATGGTACAATTGATACTAGCCCAGTGTGAACTGCTGTTGAGTCTACTAAAGAGACACAGCATAGTGCGATGATGTTTGTTTCTGCTGAGATCTAATGGCTATTTGACTTGGCAGGTGCTTTCTGAGACATGGTTCTCACAGGGGATCTCTCCATTACAACAGCCACAGTATAGGTTTCCTCTCTGATACTGCATGTCAAACATCTGCTCTCCTCTTATCTTTCCCTTCCAGTTTTCCCTGTCTCTGGCATAGCTTCCTGCAAGCCAGGAGTCCCTTCCCCCCCCCCCCCCCCCCCCCCCCCCCCCCCGCTTCAGTATTGTGACAGCAGCTCTTTCTTGCTCAGGCCCATTATGACCAGGAATTTGTAGATATTTCAGGAAACATGGAGAACTACTGTCACCTTCTGTTTCCAACTTTGCCATTACTGCATTCCTCTCCACAATGATCCTGAGAGTGCCAGGAGTGATCCTGAGAGTGCCATGGGTACCTTCAGCTGGTGACGGGACGAGGTCAGCTCCAGCATTGGTACAGTACTTATCTTTGCACTCACGTGTTCCCATGGCTGCTTTTTCACTCTGGTCCACTTCCCTGTTTCCTAACATACTCTATTGCCCTGCTCCAATTTTGCCTAGCTCCCACACACAACTTCTTAAAATGGAACCTAGGACAATTAGATGTGTGTTTAGTTCCTCATTTTTGCTAGTTCAACACAGAATTTAATATATAGATATTGCCAACTTAAACTTCTATTTCTTTTCTTTAAGGGCTTGTCTGCAGGGTCAAATTAAAATTTTGTATTATTTGGTCTTCACCTTTGTTATTGATATTTTTCTCTCAACTTTTAAAAGTTATTTCATTCAATATGTCTTAACCTCTGGAGCAAGTTTCTAATAGGAAATGTGCCTGTGTATTTTTATGAGGAGAAAAAATTGATTCAGCTGTACGTAGAGATCTTTGTTTCAGGTTTCTCCAGGAATGATTACAATTGCTTTTGTATCCGACACTTAGTCTCCTTTTCACACTATTAAGTCATCAAAAGGACCTGTAAGGACATTTCTTGTCATTTATGAGCTTATTTCAGGGCTTCCATAAATATATGAGACTCCATTACGTCCCGTTAACAGAATGAACCTTGCCCTCTACTAGTTAGGTTTAGGATCAGAATTTGAATAGTTGGCAGTTGTTCAGCAAACCAATATCTGTAAGGCTCTCATCTTTGAAGGCTCAGGCATCTAAGCTTTCATTAAAGCATAGCAAACAGATTTTCAGAACTTAAGCACCTCGAGTTTTTTACAAGTAAATAACTGTATTTGAAGAAGAATCCAAGTAGGAGGTTTAAGATACTTAAATGATGCTACACATGGAAAATCCAATCTTACAGTTAGACATAGACATTGGAGGTAGTGGTGAAATGCTGAGCAGAGGGGAGAAGACATGCCTAAGTGTGGTAGAAGGTGTTTCAGAATTGTGTTAAGGGCCAAGAGGTGATTTGAGAATAGCAGGGCATCATGCTGATTTATTATTTCTTAATGTCAAATTATAGTCTTGACTGATGGATACAACAATACCTTCCTGTATTTGACATTTACTTTACTGACATTTTAATGTGTAGATTCAGACAACCTCCCTCAGATCTAATGTGTTGTCTGAAAATTTCATGAGAAATGTCATAAGCCTTCCAGAAGAGCTCCAGAAAGGACTTCAGATGTTCTCATGGAATCCACTTCTAAGATACGAATTAATAGCTCTGTAGAAAGAAAGAAATAAAGAAATACCATCCCACATTCTTTTATAGTTTTCTTCTTTTTTTTTTTTTTTTTGTAGTGGTTCTTCCTCCTGAATAAAGAAAGACATGCCAGGCCTCTCTAATGACTGCTCACTTTTTCTCTCTGCCCTTCATGGGAAAAAACTGATGTCAACTCCATAATCTTATTCAGATGTTTCAAGTAGAGAAATTACAGACTAGGAAAGGAGTGCAACAGAGACATTCCTCTTCCAACTAACTAAGACCTGTGGTAGAAACAATAGTCAGGTAATTACTGCTGTATTTTTACCTCAGAAATTATATTCAATATATTATGGTAAAGTCATACATTTTTTCTTGGTTCAACTGAAAAGTAAATTTCCAGAGACTTTTTTATGTTGGAGAAGTATTTAAAGTAAGACAGGAAGAGGGATCATCATGATTAGAGAAGGGAAGCATTTCCCAGATGTTTTGGCTTGTGGAAAGCTAAAATTTGAAGGTGGATAAAGGTTAATATTGGAATCAACACCTATTTGATATTAATCAGGAGAAAAGGGATACACTCATTGGCTGAACTCAGATACAGAATTTGAACACACTTTTAAAACTCAAATTTATATCATCTGTTTTATTCTGAAGGCAACACAGCAAAAGGATGGGTTCACTAACAGTGTAAACTTGTTGGAAATGTATGATGACATCTTGCACTATGCTCATCCAGGGGCAAGAACTACCTTTGGATTTAACTGGAGTGTTCTATATTGTCTTTACAGGCCAGTATATTGAATTTTTCCCTTTTATCTGCACAGGAAGACACAGGTATGGTACTTACAACAAAGTTTGGGGGAATATATGCCAAGGTCTGCTGGAAAAAGAATCTCAACAAAGTTTCAGACAATAGGGAAAAGCCTCTCTCTATTTTTGCTGGCCAGATTGCATGTAAAATTCACACAGAGAGACACAGTGTATAAATAAGGCAAAGGTTGTGCATTTACTGCAGAAGTTGGTTTGTCTATTGATGTTGCCTCTGTAGCAGTCTCATCCTGACCGTATGCCAAATAGCTCCTGGCAGATGCTCAGCTCAGTGAGCCTACATTCCTTAGCAGCTACAGTTTAGCAAATACTTGTAAGAGACAGAGACAGACTGTGAAGCTGCTGGTTCAGAAAGGATCTTGCTTCAGAGGTGGGTGATGACTCCATAAATAAAACAAATGACAGCTACAGGTTTGAACAAGCAAAGGCAATCTTGTGCAGCCCATGTTGATCTTCGGCATAAGGGACAACTAATTAGTCCCAAACAATAATACTACTCTCAAAAATATGACCCCAAAGTGAATTCTTAATGTTATCTTTCAGAAGCAAGACAAGTTCTCTAAAAATACATGGATATTCTCCAATCTTAGCTGAACTGTAGGAATATTGCATGTTACAAATAGGATTTTGAAAAGTGATACAAACTCATGTAAGGTAGAGCTCTGGTTTCAGTTGTCATTTGTGTAATACACAAGTTAAAATAAACTGTTAATATATGGAGCATGATGTTTTTAAACCAAATCCATGATTTTCTTCAAAATAGCCAGCTGTTTCTTGGTCATGACACGAAGCTGCTCTCCAGGATGCCAGCTGGTGTTTCAGTTAGTTTTTCCCAGAACAAACAACTTTTCAGACTCAATCTAGAAAAATATGTTGATTATTTTACTTAAGGAAGAGGAAATATTAACTTGAACCACTCAAAAGTGGTTCTTAAGGACTCTATCTGAGGCACCCCAGTGGGCAAACTTAGAAGGGAGAACCTGAGAGGGAAGAAACTGGAGAAGCAGCATAACTCAAAGCAGTGGTAGAGTAACTGAAAGCATTGATAAAGTCTGTCAGTACAGGGTTAATGTGGAAACCAGTGAGAATCCATCAGGATCACAGAACTTGACCAAAGTGCAGCTGGTACTTGTTGGGTGAAGTTTTTGAGTGTGCAGTGCTGGAGCAGAGTGCCTTGAGGCCTAAATATGCTCCCTGAGATATAAGAATAGACCTAGTTGTCTTCTGAATCAGACTTCTTCAGACATGGTGCCCAGATGTTTGCTTCACCACACTCTGCCAAATGAGGGAATAAATACCTGTATACACTATGGAAAACATTGGTGTTACAGACTTACGAAAATCTTTTTTTTTTTTTTTGTTTTTAAATCTGTATCTATTATTGAGGTCTATCATCTCTAATGTTTCCAGAACAACATTGTAGTCATACTTTTCCAGTTGTCTTTCTGAGAATTTATCCAATTGAGTAATTCAAAATGTATTTTCATAGTAATTCACCATCTGACATTATTTGTCAAGAAAGGTCTGTCCTGAAAAAAATCTATTTTTTATAGGTTTAACTTCTGTTATTTCCTCTTTTGCATGGTTTGAAAATTTCTGTGCAGGTGTAATTACTCCTGTAAAATGCGGAAGACTTGCCCTCTGCACTCTCCTCTTTGCAGCATCCCTCTCCCTATCCACCCTCCACCCAAGATGTTTAGATTCTTCCTTTGTGAAGCTGAAAAAAAGTACAGATGTGAAGTGCTATTTGTCTGGCAATGGCCATCCCAAATGTACAGCTGTAAGAGATATGATCTGTCATATTTTAGTTAGAATGATAACAAAAAACCTAAATGATGATAATTTAAATGTCAACAATATCATGACCAGAGCATAAAAAACAAAAGAGAAATGATCCTAATTATACTTTAAGATTATGGAGTCACAGAAAGCATTTTGAGAAATCTAATAATTTGTCATTAAGAAAAGATAGACTAGATTTAAATCATTCATCGTAGCTATTTCTCCAACTTGTTTTGAGAAACTTTCACTGATAAAAATTCCACAATATTCCAAGACAATCTTCAGCATCTGTACAGACCAAAAGTTTCTACTTGTGTGTAAATTAAATCTAACTTTCCACAATTTAGGAGCAGTACTGTCCTTGCCACATAGACAAGGAAATCAGCCTTTGTTAGCAATGTTTCCTGTATTTTGGGATTGAATTTTTTTGTATAAGAAATCTTTTCTTATACATTAACTCAGTCCTGATGAGGAAAGCAAGTAGAAATTCTTCATCCGATCAGAATGGAATTAATTTCAGACTGTGCAAGTCTGGACTGTGCGTGTCCAAATATGTCTGTGTGGTCTTTTAAATGCACAGCTGAAATGCTGTATTTAGAATCATGTGAATCCACCATAGTCACTGGAAATGTAAGGCCTGATTTAGCTGCTCACACATAGGGACCTAATGTCATCTGAGGTACCTAATGCATCTGAAAGATCCAGGTGGGACTGCCAGGTATGACATGCCACCAATGAGAAACCTGTGCTTTCCTGAAACGGCATCTGGAGGTCACTGAATCAAGCTCAATGTAGCGTGGAGAGCTATTCATTTGACAATGTGTATAAGCCTACTTTCAGGTGAGTTAAATAGCCCCCTGGGCTCCATTGGCTGTATTTATGTAAGACTCAGTTCAGTTACCTACACACAGAGGTGCCAAGGGACACCTGAGGTGCCCTAGCAATACTTGAGACATGCAGATGTGACTCTGAGATATGAAAAAAAGCCACCAGTGACATGCTTTTCTGGAGGGCAGGCACAATACCACAGAGTTTATCAAACAGTGCTAGATGCCCACTGTTTGTGACTAAACCAGACGGTACTTTGGTATTTTTTACCAGCACTGCTGTCTAACTGTTGATTTCAATGTTGCACTTGTAGTTATTTATATCTAATTTAAAGTGATATTTTGCTCTTGTCCCATTTTGAATTGCACTCTATTTACTTTATATTATTTTCTCCTTTTGTAAATCATTTTGGATTCTAAGTCTGTGCTTCACTGTGCTTGCATCTGCTCTGAGTATGGTATCATCTGTAAATTTAATAAACATTGCCTCTATTACACTGTCCAGATATTTAATGAAAATATTAAATAGTGCCAGTTTCAGAACGGACTTCTGTGGATCACCACTTGGCATGTCTTTCTGTTGTAACACTGCACCATGATACCTACTTTTTCAGTATGGATCTTCAGTTAATTGTATATGCAACTCACAATTTTTTGATCTGGATGAATTTTAACTCATTTTGTAGGGAGAACATTATGTGTGTCAGTGTCATACACATTACTTGCATTGCAGTATATGACAACAAATCTTTTTATCCCTTACTACAGATCAAAGTTTTTTGGGAATGACATAATTTGTTCTTGACAAATATGTTGACTGTTACTTAGCCACTTGTTATCTTCTTGTACCCTTACCAACAGACAGTCTGTCCCAGAACTTTTCTGAATTTCAAAGTATGACAACACCTCTACAATAGTCTGTATATGTCTTCTTATAGGTAAACTTTGTGTTTCTCCTCTTAGTAATCTGGAAACTTAACTGTCCTGCACTAATGTTTTTCTATTGCTTCATCAGACTGAAGTCTAAGTACCTCGGGCTAAATTTCACCAGGACTAGAGAAGTAATTTACAAACTGGTAGGATATTACTTAAATTCCTCAGACATTTGAATTTCATTTGATGCTTTTTTTGACATAAAGGACTTTTAAAAGCTTTTTTTAATTTTATTTTTTAATTTTAGTAAATACTGTCATTGCCTAAAATGTAAGAAATGATTGAATCTAAAATAAGCCCTGAAAGAAGAATGCTTTATGGTTTTGTCCTTAAATATTTTTTGTAAGAAAGACAGATATTTATAAACTTGATTAATAGTATTAATATCACTAACCATTGAACAATATTTGGTTTTAAACATTGGTTTTAAAATAAAGCTCCTTATATATTACAAGCGTGGTGCTGGAGGAAATGACTAACATGCTAAAATATTATCTGTAGCAATGTTCTAACATACATAACAAACTTGTAAATAATAAGAAACATTGTATATATAACACTAAAGCAATGTTAAGGCTCGGCCAGGATTTCTTTAGTTTTCTATGCAACAAAGAAAATGAAAGCACAAGTTGAAACTCAGACAGGAATACCAAGCTCTAATGAGATGGTTTTATCAGGACAAAGCTGTCTGGTGCATACCAGATTCTCCTGAAGATGAAATACAAATAAACAAACAACTGCAGATAACACTACATCATCTAAACAGACTGGAAAACAAACTGTTGTACGGCCTGGACAGTCTGTTACACAGACTCAAGACAGATCATAAACAAAAACAAGCTTCAGCAATTTCAAAGGAAAAGCTAAACTATGATTATATATGCTTTAGAATTTCAGTATGCGGAAAGCAAGAAATGGCTTATTAACTCTTGCTGCATAAATACATCTGGAAGCATCTTGATAGAAAGGAATCCTTCTGCTACGTTTGGATATGAATGTAGAGAAAAGAAATTCAAAGCAATTTTGTATTACATATAAATACTAGATAACCTGAAAATACTACCTTTCTGAATAAACCTTGGGACACTGATGTCACGGAATTCCTTCCTTAAGGAAGGAATCGCCTATAGCTGATTTCAGTTCAGAAGCAAATTAAGGGATTCATATGTTACCTTGTCAGAAACAAACTGTTGAAGTTAGTCCAAAACTTCTGGGTAAACACCAAGAGACAGAGTGTTTACAAGATGCCATAAGGTGTTGGAATAACCTGGAAGACCTCGTTTCCCATTCTGCGTCAGTCCTACTTGCTATCATATTTAAGAACTTAAGTAGATAAGCTACTCAATATGTCTCAAGTCTTTAATCCCATGTGAAAAAAAGAACAAGATATGTAATATTGTTCTGAGTGAAATCTTAATTTTTTTTTTAGACTGAGTGATTACGTACTGTGAGCTTCCAAAAGAAATGAAAAGTCTATCAAATCAATGGCAACAGTGGATAAGTAACAATGAGTTTCTCTTTTTGTACCCAGGTGATCATTTGGCTATTTTACATTAAGTACTTTTAAGAGAGTATTTTTGGAACTTGAAACTCTATAAATTACTTAAAAGTTTCATTAAAAACTTTCTATTGTTTGTATGGTTTATTTGGTTTTAAAAGATAGTGACTGTATACCCTAATCAGAATGTTTTCATCTTGGTGTATTTTTTAATAATACTCTCTTTAATTTGAGCCATAACATATGCAGGGGAAAAAATTGTGTGGTAAAATTTTCATAATGAGATTTTTAGTTCCCAAGCTTTCCAGTCATTTATGACAAAATGGTGAGAAAGAGATAGAAAGTAGTCCACAAAAGAGAAACACATAAAGTTAAAGCTGAACTGATAGCTTCTCCTTTAAAAATATGTATTTTGACACTTTCTTGTTTTGCAAGAAAAAAACTAGGTTTTAGTCCAGTGTAGAAGTGTAAACATGCTAAATATTCAAGTTTTGAAAATAATTTTTTTCTCCAGCTCGCCCTATTATTTAGATCAGAAAACTCATTCAACTACTTTAACAGGAACTGTTCTCTAAGAAAGAATGCAAGAATGCCAAGAATAAAGTTTTCCAGATAATGCATAATTTTTTGCAGCCCAGAAGATAGAGACTTTCACAGAGAAATAAGCGTAAAATAACAGTATGATTTATAGGGTACAGTGATTATTATTGTTTTATCATTTTGCTAAGACACATAAAAATTTATTGTAAATCAAGAAGAGGATTACACATTATCTGTAGGGATACCATCAGAGAATTTCAATATAAATTAAGAGTTTAGTTTTAAACATCCGTTCACTCTTTTTTTCCCTCCCTCCCTCCCTTCCTTCCTTCCTTCCTTCCTTCCTCTCTCTTTCTTTCTTTCTTTCTTTCTTTCTTTCTCATTTTTTTCATTTGATATTTGATGTTTGCATATAGAATAAATGAAAAAAGTTTAACAGTATAATATCAACATATAGAAAGGCAACTTTTAATGTAATTGGCTTTTAAGTGATTCAGTAGTTTTTCATATATCTATCTTACTGATAGTTGCACTCTGCTGGACTTCTGATTGATGTTCTTGGATCACTTTGATCGGCATAAATCTGGACTTACTGATTAACTTGCAAAGGAAGCAAAATTTTCTGTTGGGAATCAAGACTAACTGCAGTAGAAATTTAGAACAAATGTTGTACCTTACAGTATTTATTGTATTAATTATTTTTATTTGTTATTTATTGATATATATCAGGATCATATGGTAAATCCAGCAATTAACCTTTGCTAGCAACATATAGCCTTCATGTAGTTTCTGTGATTTCTAATCTCTTTTTAAATTGCATATGGATAAATATGTTAAATCTTGTGGTTTATCTAAACAACTTGACACTAACAATTGCATTAGACGCATGCTACTGTTAACTGATGAATTACCTTTATTTAGATTATATATTTCATATTTTATTCAGCCCAATGCTCACATACCTTGCAATGTTTTCACACTACCTAGGTTTATGTGCATTATTTGACTGCTGACAAAGTGTGGAATTTTAATCTGTTATTGTAACAGTTTGAAATGAAGAGAAATTTGTGTTATACTTTTATTGCTGCTTAAGTTGTTGCCAGAAAATCTGATTGAAAGCACAGAGAAAGCAGCCATGAAGAGGAAAGAGCAAGCAATCTTCCATTCTCTATATTATGGCCTGACACATATTAGATCAGTGTCTTTTTGTGCAACAGACAGTCTAGGATAATGAATACCAATTTCATGCATGTTACACACAGGCAAGTCTTATTGCTCACCTTTTTCCTACAGTTTTCTTGAAAATCAGACTGGATTATGAAGTCTACTTCAGTTGCCACATTTTTAGTATGAAGTAAAAAGACATTTTGCCCAAACCTTTCCTGGCAAGAGCTTAAATTTAGTTATATATTCCTTTGGAAACAAATGAACAATTTCTTTTATGGAAAGGGAGCTCAGGTGTGCAGTCTGGAAAGCCACCACTCTGCACTCCTAAAAGATCTCTGACTTGAATGATAAGGGGACCAGGACTTGCCAGCCTGCCACACAGACACTTATCAAGCAATTTAGATGCAGCCTTACTTACTGAACTCCACATTAACTGTAGATAGATTTTCTTGCTCCATATATTTTGTATGCGCATTCTCCAAGGTGCTGCAGAGAAATCTGAGAAGCAATTCAGGTGCCTAACATGGATGTCTGGTGTCCTTTTAGATGCCATACAGTGTACAAAACATTCATAGAGGACTGGCAGGACCTAACTGATTCCCATCTTTGGAGGGGCATCAGGAGGGCAGACAACATAATTTAAGGTGTCTGAAATAGCATCAAACACCTTTGTTCGGAATACTGTATCTTCCATCCATTCTGAATTTTAAATGATATCTTCCCTCTTATGTCAATATTATTCTTATAAAAGGAGTTAATTTAGATTTTGATCGATTTGACTATTTCTGCTTTTCATCTGCTCTGGCTACATATGCTTGTGGCTAGATTTATTTGCCATAGAAATGATGATAACGTCACATAAGGTCACACTGCGATCCCACTGTGATTAGTAATCACACAAAGTGTAAGCAACATTAACTGAACTCCACCCATTTTCATGTAAATACATCTATCGCCAAATAATTTAAGTGTGTGTATAGAAAAAAACAGAACTGCCCTCTGCCCCTGAACCCAAGGAGAAAATGGAAAATGTTTTGAGGCTAAGAGCCTTATTGCTGAGGTAGAGTAGCTTCTTCCACAGGAACATCTTCATCACAAGATGCTTAGTATATGGCATGTAAGTCTGAGTTGAAGCCGGCCTAGGCTAAGGTTTCTCCCCATGTTTTTAAATAGAACCGTATTTATGGAGCTATTCAGAAAAAGCAGTATGTTTTGCATACATATTCTGTTTCTCATGTTTCTCCTTGCAAAGGAGAAGTCCCAGTTTGACTCACTATGTTTTCCACATATTTTGCCTAAATGACACAGAATATTTACAAGCATAGTAACTACCGACTTCCTTTGTAAAACAGAGACTCTTATACAGTTACCTAAATGCCTGTTCCACATTCAACTTCTTTATAGATCATAAAACTGCCCCTAGGGAGGCAATTTTAACTTTTCTTCACCACTGTTTATACCCATTCCCCTGTAACCCTATCATTATTGAAGTGCAATGCAATAAAGATCATGTTTCTTTACAAATATTTACTTGCAACATATGGTTAAAATTACATGTTCAATAGGACCAACTGGCTGGCAACTTTATCTTCTGAGCAGAGAAGACTATTTAAGGGTGTATCCCAGGGGAGCAGGACTTGGGAGGTCTGGCCTCTAGGGACATTCCTGCCATCGGTCTGTCCAGTTCCTTGGCAAGTTATTTCGCCACTCTGTGCTTCAATTTCTCCTTTTGTAAAAAGAGGGACATTCTCACATTTTTCTTGAAAGCTTCTGATAAAATCCTGGCTTTTGTTACTCTTCATGTCAAGACCAGTCTTATATCTACCAGAGAAATGTATTAAGCATTTTCTGAATGATTATATGTGTACAGTATCACAGTACAGTGACACTGAATTGTACACAATTGCAAAAAAATAGGTAGCCATGTTTTTCTTTTCTACCCTGAAGGTGGTAAAAATAACTTCTTTCTCAGCAGTTAAAGAAAAAGCAAAACTAATTTACAAGAATGGTTATAAGTTTGACAACTTGAAAGAATACCTCAATTAGAAGGATAAATTTACTGGATTTCTGGAATCTGGTTTAAAACATAATTCAATCAAAGAAAAGATGTGTAGTAATTTAGCCTTTCAGCAACATCTCAGTTTCTAGATTTTTACATATTATCAACATGGTATTTTTTATGCTGTTATTGCTGTCCCCATATTTAAGCAATCCCAGGAAGCCAAGGTTTTACAATGGATATAAGGTAAAAAATGTGCATAAGCCTGAAATCTTTCCTGTTTTATGCAGCTTCTCCATAGCTACTTTGCATTTTACTGTTTCTACAAATTTTATGTAAAAGTCTAAATTTAAGACATAAAAGTCAAGCAAACTAAAATTAAAACAATTTCTCTTTTAACAATTTTATATGTAAAATAGTGCATTTTTCAAGGAAAATAATCTACACCGTTATTCTCGCTAATGTGTTTAACAGTCTCACCCATAACTAAATTTAGACATCACTGCTAAGACTGTTATTCAAATCACAGTCACTGTGAAAAGGAGGGATTCTAGTACTGCCTTCACCTAATATTTGAGCAGAAGCTTCCTCCACAGGACATGTAACCACCTGCATTAAATTACGGTTTACACAGGATACAAACAATTCCTTCCTGACTGCAGCATGGTATCAGAGTATACCCTACAAGAGATCTGATTAGCCTTATCGTTGTCTTAGCTACCATAGTTACAAATATTATTAGTGGGTATAAAATTGTCCATCTTTTTTTTTTTAAGACCTAGTTAAAATACATTCTCTCATTATTTTCTGTAGTACTAACTCTTTTTGCTGAGACTATCTGGTGTAGAAGCATCTTTTATAAAATTCTGTGTATTTATCTTGTTTTTATTTCATTTTATGATGATGTGTTATTTCAATATACTGTGGCCAGGCTGGATGACAATAACATTTTTTTTTCCTGTATGTTTTATATTGTATCGATAACCTGATTCAGGTCTCTTTCAATATTTCTCTTTTCCTGACTAAATAATTCAACTTTTTGAATCTTTTTATTAAATGTAAATTCTGCCATATATCTCAGCCATCTTTGCTGACCCTACCAGGCCCTATTCCTCTTCCAAATGTGTCTTTATGTGTAAACCAGCTTAACATAAAAGAGCATAATGATTTCTGAGTGGCTATTGTAGGCCATTCGGTCAATGGCCTGTGAACTCAAGTATCTCTAAGTAAAGCAGAAACAGTTAGGACATAATAGCTGTGAAATAAAAAATTGAAACATCTGAATTTTAATAACACTCTAATTATATATTTATCCCTTTCAGTAAAACCACTTAGAACTTTTATAATTTTGCATGATTTCCTGTACTGTCTCTGAAAAAGTAGTCAACATCTGCTGGTTCCATGATCTGAAAATAATAAATCTAAAAGCGAGTACTGAGTCGGTAACTCATAAAGCTTCCTTTCTTCAGTGCTGTTTGGAGAGGAGGGAAATTCAAATCATCTCCTAAATGAAGAGCAGTACACATTTAATCAAAGATGTGAGAGAGCTTCTACAAAAACAGGGGTTTTGTGGGTGGATGAAATCAGTTGTACCTTGTCTAGCCCTTAAAGACCGGCTTTATGGATTCTGTTTTGTGGGAGCATATACAGGGTATGTATAGTGAAAGTCTTATGTATCTACAAGAAGAGTTATGTAACCTGAGGTCCCCTAACTCAGAAATGATAAACTGTCAGAAACTATCTGTGTCAGCTGCTGCCTGAATTGTGCAGGTTCCTCTTGGCTTGACTCTATAAATTGCTAGAGCTCTTCCGTACACACCCAAGCCTGAGCATTTGGCATCCTCCTGCAGAAAAAAGAGCTCCAGAAACCATTTTTTCCCATTTGCAGATATAGGTATGCACACTGTTGAGATGCAAAAGGAAGCCTGTGATATATGACTCCTTAAAAATAAATTGTGGGAGGGAAAAAAAAGAATGAACCAAAACTATTCTCAGGATATGTTTAAGCCGATCTAGATGTCTACCTGAGAATATCATGAATTAGGTTTCAGAGATGTCTATTTCTTCCTAGAGGCTATCTAAAGGAGCTTCTGAAGGTCATTTCAGATGTAGACATCTTTCTTTGACCAAATGAATCCTATGTGCAGACAGATGTGGCTCAATAGAATTCGTTGGCTTATGTGCTGGCATGGTGCATCTCAGGTAGCATATAAAGGCCATATTTAGTCAAATTAAGTCCACCCTTTGTGATCTTTTGACAGAGGGATCAAATCTGAAAAGTCCCAGACATACCTACCATGTACCAACAGATATGGACCTCCCACAGAAATTTAGCAGAGACTATTTCTTTAAAAGCTAGGAAAATATAATTGTGGTGGTTGCTGCCATCTCTCATGTAATGGATGAAAATTTTCTTCAGACAGAATGGTTATAAAACTCTATACTCCTACTACCTGGGAAGTTTCCTCGTTACGAAATATAGTATACAGTATGCAACAGAAAGTGCTGGAAAAGGAACAGGTAAAAGTGATAAAATAATGCCACTCTGCAAAATGCAAAGACATGTTAAAAGATTCATTGCACTACATAGGAATAGTGAAAAAATGACAAGAATCATGAGAAGGAAAAACCTTAACGCTTAAAACCCAGCCTTAAAGTGCTGGGGTTTGCCTTTAGCTATCAAGAATGTTAAGGCATTTTATAAATTTATTTTTGAATATAAAAGTAATAAAAAAATCCCTGAGGCAGGATGCATAAATTAAAGAGACTGTCATTTCCTGAACAGGCACTCTTAGTAGGCCATCAAGTTATTCTTTTGCCCTGCTCACTATGTGGCAATTTCTGAAGAGGCTTCTGGGACTTAGATCCCGAAAGTCACTTCCAGAAGGCAGTGGGAGCTAAGATCCTACCCTTTTCCTGGTCTTCAATATTTCCTTTGGTCAGAGGCTAGCTCAGAAGGTGGATTTTTTTGATTGCTCCTCTAATGTTCCTCATGGAACACTACAGGCAGGGCAGATGGATTCCAAGCCATATTGCAATCGAAAAGTTTGTCCCTAAAATGACGCCTCACCATGCCAAAAAGTACCAGATTCTTGCCTTCCAAAAATATTTGCATAATTGGTATCTCTTGGCACTTCTCTGTGCAGGGTTGTGAAATGGAATGTTTTTTTGTTTTCCTGATAAATATTGAAGCTAGGAAAGTGTCATGTAGATATGCAGCACTTTCTAGTAATATGTTTAGGTATTTTGGAAAAAAAAAATCAGTCTTTGGAAATAATCTTAAAAGAATTCTTTGGTGTGATTTGTTTCTGCCTTCCCTAGCCCTGTACGTTTGTATAGCATTCTGTGCTAAATGAGAAATATTAAGGTAATAAAGTTTTTAATTTAAGTTATATCACTGAAACGACAGTTATGAGAATGAGAGTCACCTAATTCTGTAATTAATATTACTAGTTAGCCTGCCTTACATTATAAGAGATTAAAAAAGAAACAAACTAATAAATTACATCTATAGAAAGAATTACTGCTAATTCGTAAGAGATGGAACCCCCAAGGTGAAAACATTTATAAGGCTGATCTTCTTCCATCTTTTCCTTAAAGACAACATCCCAAGAAACCCCATTATGCCATTTCCAAGACTTTGCTGAATGCTTTTTCTCTGCTCTTTTTGGAAAACATGCTTATACTTGATTGGTTGTGTTTGCCTGTCACAGTCTATTTTGGGTTCTCCATGTACTCAATAATCTTCCCCAAACTAAGCGTACCACATTGCTCTTTGGGAAGATGCACCCTCTCTTTTCAGAGAGTTTCATCTGACCCAGGGTGTTACAGCCCAAGAGGAGCTATATCTCCACTAGTAAATTAAAGCTCTATTTGACTGTTCACTAGAAACAAGGATAACTACCTTGGGAATGATCAAGTCCAAACTTTGAAGCTCTTACTTTCTAAAACTGGTTGACTATGGCCAAACAACTTATTAAGAATAACCTCAGGTCTCTTCTAAGTTCCAAATATGGACCTAGCACAAATCAAAAAGTCACATAATCATAGAATTTTCTATGTTGGAAGGGACCTTTAAGATCATCTAGTCCAGCCATCAACCTAACTGACAAAAACCTTCACTAAACCATGCCACTAAGCACTGTCTCAGACTGTCTTTTAAATACTTCCAGGGATGGTGCCTCAACCACTTCCCTGGGCAGACCATTCCAATGCTTAATAACCCTTTCAGTGTAAAAATTTTTCCTAATATCCAATCTCAACGTCCCCTGGCGCAACTTGAGGCCATTTTCTCTTGTCCCATCACCTGTGACTTGGGAGAAGAGACCGACTCCTGTCTCTCTACAACTTCCTTTCAGGTAGTTGTAGAGAGTGATAAGGTCTCCTCTCAGCCTCCTTTTTTCTAGGCTGAACAACCCCAGCTCCCTCAGCCTTTCCCCATAAGATTTATTCTCCAGACCATTCACCAGCTTTGTTGCCTGTCTCTGGACCCTCTTCAGCACCTCAATGTCTTAGGCTACACTATTCAAGGGACATTCTCAATTTCAGTGGAAAAGATGATTAAATTCCAGAGCAGGGGAAAGTTCTGTGGATTCTTTTAATTCATTAGTATAGACACAACTGCTGCTCAGCTGAATACTTTGTGAAAACCTACAGACACAGTTAGCTCTAAAGAACTGTATAAAAGAAATAATGATCTTTCTTAAGGCACTAAAACTTTTGAAGATGCCATGGAGGCTGGAAGACTGCAAAAGGGGAACCTCCTTTGGGACTTAAACATTAAAGGCTGTTGTCCAGTTTGAAATGTGAGTGAACTACTTTATTTGTGCAAATATCTATTGAGCTAAGAGTTCTGGGAGCCTTTGCTGAACTCCGGGACACGAGGACTGCAGCTACTACTTTTGAACTAAATTCTAATACATGATCTCTTCTTCTTCTCATTGTAAAGATGAGAGCAGAAAGGAGGAATTAGATGTACTTTTTTCTTTTTGGAGTATCTGGTGTGACTGGAGCTAACTTCTCAGTCGGATTCCTGGTATCTAAAGGCAGATAATTAACATTACAGATCCAACACAATGCAGTGACTCAACACCTTTGCACTTCTCTGTTTCATCTTGAATGTCCACTTGAGAAAGGCTAGAAAAATGCTCTGTTTTCACACTTACAAAATCATCAAGGAGGTTTTTGTTTGCACTATTTTTGTTTGGGTTTTGTTTATTTGCTTGTTTTTGCAGTAAGAATAGAGTCTAGAGTAATTAGTCTGGCAGGATTATGACCCTTAGTCAGTAGAATTGTGAGTTGGTGAATGGAACTTAAACAATAGAATGACACAGAATGTGTGGAAAAATGAAAAAAGAAAAAGTCCTTAAAAACTCTTAAAATATCCTTAAATCAGACCAGTTAAAATCCAAAGAAACAAGGAGAACATGAACAGAAATATGCTGCTGACCTACAGGTGATTTATGGTTAAACTCTGTTTTTTCTGTAGATGGCATTGAGAATCCTGGAGCTTCCAGATCATAAATCTAGTAATTTGTGAGTAGGGTAAAAATACGCTTAAATATGGTATAGTGACAAACCCCCTATTTTAACGAGTATATGTAGTTACGAATTTCAATGACCTTCATGTGTTCTAAATGAAGGTCTAGCATTCATAATAGCAAACTCTTAATATTAATCGCCCTATTAACCATTCAGGTCCTTATGCCTTGGGAGATCTTAAGTTTGGACATTTAAATTATGTCTAAATGATTGTCCCACAGTCATTAAGCAGTATTTCTTGCAATTCCTGTTGAAGGAGTATACAGTACCACCTTGAATTTACCCTCCATTCCTGTACATTTAATGAATATTTGTAATCAGTTGTTAACATTTGAACTCGAGTGTGATTTAGATTTACTGGCATAATGTGTGCCACGCTATTGTAAATAAATAGCTGCTTTAACTTCACTAGTGCACAAAGATAAATGTCAGGAAACCATATTTGTATTTATACACAGAATAATTACAAGTTGATCAGAACAGTGTAATTAGGGATACTAATGTAAAATGTTAACCAGGAGCCTATGTGTTTGTGAAAAACTATATAAATAGGACCAAACAATAAAAAAGATGCTGAATGTTTATTTCACGTTGTTTAAGGTAAAGAACTTAACCTAAAGAACAAAAACTTACAAAGCAGGTGTAATGCACTTTAATCAGCTATTCAAATTAATTCTTACCTGATAAAAATGTCATACGTTCTCTCTAATAAGATTGGAGTTTTTTTGAGGTCTCTTGACAACACATGAAGAGCCACAGATCTTCGCTGACTTAACATATTTAAATTTCCCTTATGGAGAACTGGATTTGAAGTGCTTGGGATTACGATCAAAATGAATTTGATGGTTCAGCTCAGCCTCTAATGGATTACAGTATGAATGTCATCAACTTCATATTACAGTAAAAATTGTGATCTCCTTCCAAATTTAGAAGTCTTTAACTGAACAGAGTGGCTGAAGTCCATCTTCTGATCCTAGAAAGAATGTATCGAGAGAATTAATACCAGTCTTCATCCAGAAGAGTTTATTTTCTGACCACCTGCTTACTTGACATAGGAAGATATTCACTGAAATCTGAAGAAACATTTGAAATATAGAATTAGCCACAAGATGTGAATCATAATTTTACAATGCTGTAATGAAATGTTGATATGCAAAGTGTTAGAAAAACTGTTTCTGCTATTTGCTGTCTCTTTTTTCCTTTTTATTTTCAGATACTTTTGGAATCCCGCATCTATAAATAGTGTTATGTGAAGTATGGGTAGAACTGAAGCTGGAAAATTAAAGCAAAAGTTTGAGACAATAACACATAGCTGCTCAAAGAAGCCAATTGTCTTCAGTGGTGTCTGTATTTTCACTTTGTAACATATTTTCACTCTCTGTAAGTATGACATTTATGGCAGGGGTTTTTTTTTGGAAATAGATAATATTAAGCTAATAGAAGAGAATAGTCATGTAAAGCAAGTTCACTAACATAATTCACATTTCCAGTCAGACAATTTCAAGTGCTTAACAAAGGGCTCACAAGAAATTATTCTTAGAAATTGTATGTCCCATCACTACCTAAAGATATATGGAGGAAATGAGATATAGCTGTTAGTTAACTCATAAACAGAAAACATAAGAAAAATTCTTCTAAAAGAATTATTTGGTAGGAATTGTGACCTCAGCTTTATCTTTGATAAACTGAACTTTTTGTTTTGCCATGGTACCCTTACTATACCACTATCTGCATTTTGAAGAGTACCACACTGACCAAACAATGAGATTAGCCTACATATTCAGCAATTCAGCTATAGGTGCCTTTTAGTTGTTTGATTTTGCATCAAAATAGACAGCTTGGTTTGAAGAATCCTGGGTAATTCAGATATATGTATTTTTGTTTTAAACATTTGTTTTGGTTTTAACCTCAGACTTGAGTGAAAAACTGTGGATAAAAATCTGTGTTCACTGAAGATGAAGAAAATGCATCAGCCCTCGCACTGTGAAACTGTGGAATGATGTGCAGCTCGAGATATGACTCAGGCTCACTTAAGCAAATCCACCATGAAAGGTCAAAATCACTTATGGGGGTTAAACACAAATGAAATGTCATTTTACTAGTTTTTCTAATCCTCAAAAGATTCAGAAGATGTTTTAGGTTTTCTCTGAAGGCACTTGTTTATTGCACTAACACAGCAAGGATCTGATTCAAATATGAATTGTGTAAGTGGAATAAGGTGAGAGTAGAAATTGCAGAATCACAGTAGAGGGTACTCCCAATATCTGCTGATGAACTAGGGACCAGGCATGCAAAGACAAGCTTCATTAGACATATTTATAAACCCAGGTGAGGACACTTGTTTAGTAATTCCATATAAATTTAAAAGAAGAAAATAATAAAATGTTGTTATCTCTGCTCTCAGAAAAAAAAAGGCAGTGAACTTGTGCAGAAGCTTGAAATTTTGTTGGTGATGAAGTCTCTTGAATGGCTGCCTGGCTGACTTTGTGGCAGAAGGAAAAAGGAAATTATTTCCTTCCTTGCAGGGGCTGTGTTCGTATCTGGGATCGAGTTAAAGGATCTCACATTTTGCTTCTTTAATGCAGAGTAAATTGAACTCCAGGAAAATGTTGAAATAAATCTCCCTAAGGCTTTTGTAGTCCCAGCTACATGAGTTGCTGAGTTTGAACCTTGAACATCTGAAGCAACCATTTGTCAAGAGGCAATAGCCTACTAAGACTGGTAGTAGAGATAGAGGCATTCCTTCCAGATGTATTAGCACAAAGGTGCTGGTCTATGTTTCTGTAGAGATGGAACTGAGCTGGAACTTCCTGCAGAATCCAGGAACCTTTTCAGTTATGCCATTTCCAAACAGTAGGACTTCACAGAATCATAAACCGATGACAAATTGTGGGAAGAGTGTTCTGGAAGAGAGAGCAAGGCCGTGATGAGCCACAGGTACATTTGTTCTTTATACACCCATCCTGACAGATACAGAAGATGAGATAATGAACTTCAGCCCAAGAAAATGCCCAAGAAGATTATTTGTCATATTATTTGAATGCCCAACTCATTTTCTTTTGCTGCTAGGAAAGTTTTCTGTTTTGCACATGAACTCAGTATTTTCAGAAGGGTAGAGTATTAAATGAACATGAAAAGAAGTATTTAATTTCCCCAGGTTTCTGAATGGATGTTTTTAGGTAGTAGAATTATCTCTAAATTAAAGATTTTGCATTTTAAGTCAGGCATCACCAGCTACAACATCATCAGCTTTTCTGTACAGCCAGACACTTTTGGTTTTACTGTTAATCTCTTAATCAGGGTACCTTCCAAAATGAACTCTAATAGCTTTAGCTCCTAATTTTTGGACAAACATCAGAATGATTGATTTTAATTTAAGAGTATCCATAATTAAGCCTATTTACATAGTCTCTATGTTACTATTCAGCTATCCTCAGTATACCCAAAACTTCTTATCAAGAAAGTCTGAGTTAGATCAGTTAATAAATGGGCCTATAACATATCTTCACTAAAAATGTACAGACAAAGTAAGCACATTGCCAACTAAACCTTGCTTTTTCAAGAAAGAGAGAGAAAGATCTTATCTGTCTAGGTTCTGTGAGGTTGGTGTTCTGTAGTAGACCGTAGGCTCAGACCATGGACTGGTGATTACCATAGACATTTATATGCCAGAATGAGAGAGGTACTGCAGCCTTTCAGACAGGGAATAAGAATTTCAAGAACATGTTTGAATGACATGAAAACCTTTCAGCATTTTTCCAACTCCAAGAACTAAATTCAGATCCCTCCTTTCTTGTTTCTTCCTAATGTCCATTTCCAAAACCATAGACCATTTTCCTTTTGTATAGCAGATCCAGGTTTGTGTCTGCTCTCACAACACATTAACCTCTGACTCAAGGATGTATTTTTTGCATCAAAGATGAACTGCTTGACCATGTTGCAGTCAAGTGTTCTTGTGGACAGTAGGTAAGATAAGGAAAAACCACTTTTGTTCTGAATCAGTTTCCATGAAAACATTTTCTGACAAACAGGTTATTTTTAAATCAATTTGGTTTTTTCCTTCATGTAGCTCCACTACCGTAAATTAGATTATACATTTTGATTCCAACCTGTGCTGCTACGTGCCATCTCCACATCCTTCACAGACTTTTGGAGACAGCAGACAAATCTTTCTAAGATCTGTAATTCAGATCTTCCATGTGAGTAAAAAATATATGCTTACACACACATCAATGCAAACACAAAAGACAACAGAAAACGACAGCTTAACAAATATTATTTCCTGAAGCCACAATTGCCATGCATTTAAATTATGCTATAAATTTTATAGCAATAATGATCACATGACTATGGGCAATGTTAAGTCAAGTTTCCATCTCATTCATTCCTGTAATATGACAATTATTACTATTTTTGTACCTGAAGATAGCCAATTAGTCTCTCTTAGTTTCATTAGACACTAGATTTGCTGTTGACTTCTCGTAAAATTAACCTTTGCCTAAGATGGCTAGCAAACAGAACAAAAGTAATTGTTTGTTGAAGCTTTAGATTTTGTAAAAAGACCTTCATATCATAGTTGGAAACAGAGCATGTTCAGAGGCAAAATTCTAAACTATGCAGAAGATATTTTTAAATAAAAAATCACATACCCAAAACATTTGTTTTGATAAGTTTTCAAGGGAGTTCACTTTAGAATAAATCTATGCACAACTATGCCTATTACCTGCCTAAAGTTCTTCTCTTTCTCAAAAGCCTGATGCATAGTAATTTTTCTGTGTTGTATGCTACACAGTAAAATGTGCATTCTTCTTAACACATAATTAGTTCTCTTGGGGCTTACACAAATTGCAGTTCTTATACACCTGTGGCTAGCACAAAGTAAATTTGAGAATTGAAAGCCTTAGGATCATGTCAATCTCTACAAGCTGCCCACCTGTGATAAGCATAGACTTGCCCTTTGAATCTTTTATTGAGTTACTAAATAAATAAATTAAAAAATCATCCTACTCTGGAACTCAAGGTCCAAAGAAGTATTAACCATATGTTCAAAGATAAAACACGCAAGCTATTGCAAAGCATTTTATACAAATATGTTCATGTTTCAGACATTAGTGCTGAATTTAGAGCTGCAAACTGAGGAACTGGGAACTCTGATCTCTGGGGAGATTCACATGAAGATAAATGGGGAGAGTGTTCTTATTTATGTTCACCTATTCACCCATGAAGAGGGAGGCTTCTATGTTTCCCTAGTTTAATAGGTATGAGATAGATATTAAACTAATTTTAGAGCCCATACCAGAAGATGAAAAACTTTTTCTCTGGATAGAACTGTAATTATATATATTAAAAAAATAAGACTAGTAATGTTTCATTGGAGAAAGTAAACCTAGTGTATGTACCACATTTAATAACTTCATGGGGACCTTGTAATCCCTACTCAGTCAAGCCAGAAAATATGAAAAAGTGTTAAGACCATCAAAACAGAGTAAGAAATTTGTTTTCTATCTCAGTGATAGTTCTTGGCTAGATCTAATAATTCAATGCAAAATTTCTTGACTGAATGCCTGTGCATTCAGCAGTATCACAACAGGCTATAGGATCTTTCTTTTCTAGATGACTGTTTAAAGCCAGACCTCAGAGAGCAGTGAATTGCTTTGGTCTATATGAAATGAACTTGGTGATATATGGCTGTTGACTCATGAAAAGAAACATTACAGCTATTGTGATTTGACATACCTTTTGGAAATCTCAGCCAAGTAATCTAGGATAGCTACCCTCAAGTGTTGAACTGTTATCTTTATGGTAAACTTAATTTCATCTGAGTTTTGTGTGCTGTGGTTTTATGTGAATAAAGAGAGGACATCACAGGCCAGTAAACTGTCACTTTATTAAGCACTACATTTGTTTTGGAAAATCTACATTTCTTATACACAATATTTCTTATACACAATAGATAGATTAAAATCTATCTATTAACCAATAATTCAAAATATACTTCTATGGATACATCTTGTCCTTTTTGTACTATCACTATTGGAAACTGTGGCACACTGGGGGATTTTCCCTTTGCTCCCTGTATGTTAGAGTACTGGGACCAACCATCAGATATACAAAAAGATTGGATAAGCTAGCAAGTCTTTATTGTTCACTCTGTTACCACAAAATTAATTCAGTCTTTTGAAAAAATAACAAGAAATGTCTGTTTGTCAGCTGTTAGCACTTTTTCTTTCAAGAAAAGAAATGGTGCAGAAAGCATGGAGGGGTTGGGAAGCAGAATTTTATTGAAAATAGACTACTTTGTGTTTCCTGGAATTCCTGTAGAAATATATATGAAGCAGTAGTAGGCATTTGAAAAGTTACCTTATTGTACTGTAGTAAGTAGATGATTTGTTGCAGTGTGGCTAATGGACTTGTGTTTGCCCATCTTTTGGACTTTCATCTAGAAATAAATTATATGTCATGATTTCTTTGTCTGCTTGGTCCCATTACACTGCAGGTTTGTCTTCTGGAGGGAGGAAAAGGTGCACATCTATGTGTGTGTGTGGGGTCAGTCCTTCTCAAATTAAACTGGAAAGGGTCTTTGGATGTAATGGAGTTAGCTTTGGAGTATGAAAATAAATCCTGAAAGTAGCTTGCTTTTAAAGACACACTTGAAATTTTTGTTGTTTTCATATTTAAAGTGCAAAACCTAGCAACTGCATGAGTGATGGAATTGAAAAACTATCTGTGCCTGTATGGTGTGTGCATCTATGTGAAGGCTGTTTACTGCATAGATAAAAAAGTGAGATAAGGGCCTTAGTGGAATTATGTGATTAAGAGATGATGAAACTGTTGGAGTAAATCCAAGTAAAAATTATTTGGTTTCCTCTAAATTGATTTGAAAGTTAGTAAATAAAAAAAAAAAAAAAATAGGAGCAGAAGCAAAATAGTATTTTTAATTAACAAATGAAGAAGAATCATAGAATCATAGAATCATATGGGGTTGGAAGGGACCTCTGGAGATTATCTAGTCCAGGTCCCACACCAGAGTGGGTGTACCTAGTGCACGTTGCACAGGAACTTGTCCAGGTGGGTTTTCAATGTCTCCGGAGGAGACTCTGAACAGCCTATTTCAGTGCTCTATCATTCTCATAGTAAAGAAGTTCCTCCTCATGTTTAGGTGGAACTTCTTATACTCAAGTTTGTGCCCATTTCCTCTTGTCCTGTCACTGGGCACCACTGAGAAAAGACCAGTCCCTTCCTCCTGACACCCTCAAGTATTTGTAAGGATTGATCAGATCCCCCTTAAGTCTTCTCTTCTCCAGACTAAAAAGACCCAAGTCCCTCAGCCTTTCCTCATAGGAGAGATGCTCCAGGCCCTTAATCATCTTTGTGGCCCTTTGTTGTACCCTCTCCAGAAGTTGCCTGTCCTTCTTGAACTGGGGAGCCCAGAACTGGACACTGAACAGGTATTTGAAACTGTTAGTTTCAAATAACAGTCATAGCATTTGAGCCTCAGAGGTGCAGTGAAGGCAAAGTAAACCAGGAGTCTAATAAAAAAATAAAAAATATAGAGGATGTAAGATTTTAAATTAAAAATCCCTGAGGAATAATGTTAATTTAACATACAAAATTCCAATACAAGCTTCATAAGAAATAAATATTCTTCTCTAAACCCTGCTTCAAGGCAAAAAGAGCTTTAAAACTGACAGCTATTACCTGTGGGCCTGTTGTATGCATATTGAGCTGATATCTAAAGTGTGGGCTGAAGCAACCACTATCTAATACAAATTTCTAAGCTCTTACACTCCCACAAGAAAGTCCCAAACTCTGCATTTTCACTAGAGACCATTTATTTCTTTTTTAATACACTCCCATTTCCATCCCTCCTTGCTCCTTTTAATAAAATACATTCAATAGATCCTTCCATTTAACTGAAAATGTAGTTTTATAGGCAGTAGTGAATGCGTCAGCTTTCATGGCTCCAAAGATTTTATAATCTACCTATCTCAAGAAGATCTGACCAATGTCCACCTCCACTGTTCCTTCCCATGGGAATGATAAAGAAAGGAGGAAACAACCATTTGACTATGTTATGCCTTCTACATGTGGGTTCCACTTTCCCATTTTTCAATAATCTCAGTGAGGAATTGAAAAAACATACTACAACAACTGCACATCATTGACTTATTTCCTTACTTTTTTGCAATAGCTTGCTTATTTTAAGTTTCTATTTAATGAGAGGATGACTTCCCAGTACAAGAGTAAGATATATATCATTGCTGTGCTTGTTGAACAGAGATTTTTCTGAACTCCCATCTGTGAAGGCCAACTCTCTAATTTAAGTTTGAGACACTCATGTTTTCCATTCTATTAGTCTCTAAACTTTATCCATAAATTTAAGTGGAAGCACAACTGGAGTTTATAGCTCTCAAGATAAAACTCTCATGCTGTTAAATTTCTTAGGTAAAGAATCGTTTTCTGCTGGTAGGGATGTGAAACTCAGGGCTACTGCAAGGTGTTTGTCGTTCTGGAGAGATGTGAAATTACCAATCTGTCCTTCATACAACAATGGAAATGGTACACACTGGTCCCTACTCCTTTGATTCTGCAGTCCCAAGCCCCAGCCTGTGTTGCTGGTGCCTTGTCTTGTGTTTCATACCTGAGGGACTGCAGAAATCACCAGTTGTGTAGTAAGTCACTCTCTGCACACATGGACAGATGCATCATATGAAACTTCCTTGTGCAAAGCAAATCGGCAAAAGACGTGTTCACATCACCTGAGTTTAGCCCTATGACATCTGAAAAGTCCACCCTGTTTCCATTCCCTAAAAAGGAATCTCTAAAAGAGACTAACTACCTCTAAAAGAGACAGACAGTGTGCCCAACCTTCTTTTTTCCCTGTTTCAACCTGGTAGACATCTCTGGATTTTTTCCTATTTTCTCTTAGTAACTACTACTTTCTTATTCTTAGGCAGACTTCCAGAAGCTGTGTGCTACACTCTGGGACCATTATGCTCTCCACAACTGCATCAGCTACAGGTAATTAATCTTGTATGTGGTGTACATGAAAGGGAGGGGAGGAACATAGGTAACAGTACAGCATTTACTAACAAGCAACAGAGAGTATAGGCCTGTATAGGGGTTAAAATCAGTCCATCAGTCCATTTTTTTCCCAAAATAATCTACTTCTGATCATCTTCTACTTGATCACGCGGTCTTCTACAACGTTTTCTTTTAAGTTTAGGCATAAAGGTGAAACTAACTATAAGGGCAAATGAGGCAAGGAATTGATTTAACTTTCAACCTGCTTTCCCCCTTTGCAAAAAAATACCCCAAACTCATTTGACTTATGTTAGTTAAAGGCATTCTTGGCACATATATAAATCTCCTTTGCTCGGAAAGAAAATGTGACAAAAGGGCAAAAAATACAAGGCAATGATGAGCACAGTTCTGCTGAAGCTGAGTTTGGGATACAGGGCCGATGGCTGTGTTCAAAATTTCAAAGGGAGAAGAGTACACCTGTTTTAGAAATATACTAACTTGCAGCTGCATTGTACTTCATTTCAATGGAATCCTGCTGATCTGATTAAAAGGTGCTTTTCCACAGCCACATTATCTCATTCGCTTTGAAAGGGAAAGCAGCGGACTTGATCAAAACATGCCTCTCCATGGTTGCAGTCTCAGAGCCATTCTCACAGCAGAAGCAGATGATACGAATGAGAATTGCCCTTTGCTAGAATTGTTAATTGAGTATCTGGTAGCAAAAATGCTTCTTGCCTCTTCTTTGTTCTCCAGTCTTATGGAAGAACCAGTAAATCCTGACAACTATCAGTGATGTCCTTTTACTCTCCCTTCTCTCTGTTGGGGTTCTATGAAAATCCTGTCTGTGTGGATCATATTTTGTTAGACATTCTTGCTGCCTGACAGAATTGAGTAGTATGGCTGATTATAATGAGTTTGTTGAATACACCAGAAAGCAATTTGCAGTTTTTAATCATTTTCACAGAGATGGCAAATTCATTTTGTTGCTACTAACAGATCATGTTTTTCTTTTGATTTTTCATTATTTAAACTCTGGCTTATGTCTAAAAGTGGTTGTGAATTATGCCAAAATTCCTAACTTAAGAATGAACAATGAGTTCATTGAAATTAAACTATTGTCTCTTAGAAATTTTGAACCACCTAAGAGGAGTTGTCCATCATCTTGCTTCACAGGAGTTCAGAATTAGAATACCTAAATGCCCCATGTGCTCTAAGTGCAAATGCCACAAGAACAGAAAACTCTTTAATCCTCTTATGACTATTCCAATATAGGTGTATGGCAGAAGTCATAGACAAATATCTGACAACAAAGATATTGTCTTCTATAAGTAGGCAAGTCTGAAAAACTCACAACACTTTTCATAGCCATTGATATTTCTGCTGCTTTATCTATAAAAACTATTTCTTCAGGAAGAAATAGCATCTTGTATGTCATCTGCTTGCCCATTCAGGATCTTTTGGATTTGTTTTTTTGGCTGGTTGGTAGGCTGTTGGTTGGGTTTTTTTTTGCTTTGAGATCCTTCAGGCTGAAACTCACAACCTAAATATTAATTATGAATATTTATTTTTAAATGTGTGAAAAATGATTGATAGATATTAGCAGCTGCTCATAACCTGTGGTAGCTGTTAAAAGCAACCTACTCCATGATTTATTTCTTAAAATGCAAATTGATTCTGTCATTTTATAACTTCCTTGCTAGACATTCAGGACTTCTTTATGTAACCTTTTACACTTAAATTAAAGTAGAAAGAACAGTGACTCAGAGAAGAAAGAATACTTTAGTGAAAACCTGAACCTTTCATTTTTTCTCCTCTTTAATGGAAACAAATTTTACAATGTTATATTTGGCTTAGAACTCATACCAGCTGATGTGAACATGGCCAATGCAGAGATGTGACCTGGGTGTTTGTCTTGGAAATATAAGACCATAGAATAACAGTGAGCAAAATAAGGCTCAGAGACATGTGAGTAAGATGGAGGTTGGCTGGTTGTCATGCTCAAAATCCAAAGAAATTCTTGATTTGGAGCTTCCAGGTTCAATCACCTGTTGGGAAAACAACAAGCAGTGGCCTGTTCACATGAATACAGCTGAGCTGTGGTAGAAGATGTGTTGAGTGCCTTGGCAATGAAGGGGAGAGAGCTGGACACCAACTGTGAATGCTCTAACAAAATCCATGGACATTTGTTTCATAAGAGTTGGAACTCATCAATGTAGAAAATGTCATCACAGATCTAATTAACATCAGCCAATATCTTACTTAATAGCAGTTCTAACATATAACATTATTTTCAAATTCATCAGTGTTCCTAATGCATCCCTCTTCAGCATTAGTTTAGGTCAAAAGCCAGAATCAAAGATTTCTAGGGTCACAATGGATAATATAACCTTTTCTGTATTTTCAAAAGTCAGAGAAAATTCTCTGTCAAATGTAATTTGCTCCAGTCAACCTCATTATGTGGTCAAAAGGTGGAAATGTAAGGCAGGGACACGGACGGGAATTTCTGACAGTGAACAGAGGCCAGAGCATTGATGTTTGTACTGTTCTATCCAAAAGCTAGTAAGCCACAAGCTCATCTTCCACTGTTGTATGGCTTTGTTACGCTTTTTTTTTTTTTTTAATTGTTATGCTCTTACTTATATTGCCAACAAAGCAGATTGTTTATGAACTGACTGCCTGAGTACAGAGCTCATACACTTGCACTACTGTTGGGATTTTCATTCTGTGCATAGTTGGAAACAACTGCTGGCCAGTTTTCACAGGCATGTCTCTCCAGCTATTGCATCTAATGCATGACTCAGACTTTGGCATTTACACACAAGTTTATTTTGATATGTTGCTGAAAATCTCATCTTTTGGGGAAAAAGCATAAGAATTAAAGGATTTATTTCCACAAAAGAGCAATGATCCCAGCACTGAACTTGAGTTAAAACAAGTTCACAATAATTCTTAAGCAAGCTTCAAGATTATGTTAGTGTTTTACACCTAAGTAAATTTGTAATGGATTTTTAGGGGCTACTAGATATTTCTCTGCAATGAGCAGAGAAATCTTATTGACTTCCGAGCTCTTGATTTATGACTTATATTAATATTTGGTTTAATTTTGAATTATTTATTATTGAATAAAAAGTGTAAAAGGCATGTAGATTTGGGGGCACATTACTTACACAATCAATCTCTATTGGAATTGATTACATAATCAATGAACCTTTAGGGAATTCTCAGTAATGAGTAGCTTGGAGCCATGGTTTGTACTCAGACTTCCTGTGCCAAACAGTTACATTGTAGGTAATCCATTTTGCCTCTCTTTAGTCTTTTGTCTGAAACATCCTGTGTGTTGAAGTATTTGATTGGCTTAAGAAGGCAGAAAACACCCCCGATAATCCTCAGTACTCATAGAGCTGATAATGAATGTAATGTCCTTAGAAGTTCTGATAATCCTTATGATTCATTTCATATAACATCACTTTTCAGTGATGTTTTCCATTTACTTATTTATTGCTCAAGTTCTTAATGATAAAAATGTACAAAAATATATATAAAAATAAACTTAAATTTGATCAAGTACAAGTAAATCCATTTAGTTCTTCTGAACTGCTAAATGGATGTAACATGTTGGTAGATTGGCATACTGACAGCTACTCTGCTTCCCAAGGAGAGAGAGTGAGAGAGAGTGCTGATTTCACTTGTTTCAGAAGGAATGAAAAATCTTTTAGAAGATAATGATGAACTATAATGATAGGTAAGAGAGCAAGATACAAATTATCAAGCCGACTTTCAATTGAGGCTGCTTTGTAGACTTCATCAACACAACTGGCACAAAGAGGGCAGATAAAAGGTGAACACTGATTCTCAGCGCTACCCTTTATCTCAGAAAAATCTATTGCCACCATCTCAGAAAGATTATTTTTGTGTATGAGGAGCACCAACTCATTTAAAGAGCTGATACAAAGAGTGAATGACAGACTATGTATACATGGTCAGACATTTGGGGTGATTTCATTTACGCTCCTGGGGGAGCTAGGTTTGTTCTGTGAAGAACTAGTGCCCAAGTGCCAAAGGCACTCAGCAGTTTATAGAGCCTCAGAGTCCTTGACTGAATCTTTAATATTATACCCAGTTACAGAAGAATAGCTAGGCTGGATTTGGGCTGGAATACATAAGCAAGGATGCAGCAAAGCTGCTCAGCAGGGTGACCCTAGCAAGATTGCTGCAGGTAGATGGTGTGAAAGGAGGAGATTCGTTCAGTAGAGGCAGACATTTTTGACCCCAGTCACAAAAATCAGTTTCCAACTGCTGTATATTTGCACATCTACAGAGTATTGCTGCATATAAAGCACCTCTGATAAAAAGACTCGAGGTTTGCTACAAAAAATGAACCTGTAACCTCCCCTTCCACCTTCCAAGTGGTAACTCAGTTTTCAAGCCATTCTCAGACCCTGGTGAGGTCGACTCATTCTGATGAGGCTGGCTTTTTCTTGCTGCAGGACAAAGGTGGGACTGCCATATTCCCTCCTGCCATCCTCAGGCTCAGATATCTAAGATTTTTCTAGCTGTTCACATGAACTCTGAACTAGACAATATTTCAATTACTACTACTAATAAAAAAAAGTATTGTTGCCTTTCCTTATGCTTTGCCTGACCTCAGTCTTCAGCAGTAGGAGGTTATATCATGGAATTTGGAAAGAAGAAACATCATTACAAGGAATCTTCTAACCACCTACCTCCCACAACTCACTGATATTTTCCTCTGCATGTGTATTCTGTTCAATCTTTTATTTGGCTTTTGCTGAACTAATATCTGACTGATTCAGTGATCTTTACAGTTAACCTATCAAAGCAGTTAAGATAGTTAAATCAAAATTTACCTGCCTACTCAAATTTACTTGGTACATTAGCTAGCTAAAGATTTCATATCGCATACACTGTCTTGGCTTCTAATTCAGGAAGGTCATTTGAACATTAAAGAAATGCTGAATTGCTTATTGATTTCTTAATTATTCAGTGCTTGTGGTTACTTCTTTATGTTCCACTATGTTGTTGTGAGATTTTTTTTCCACTTGAAAGTTTAATAAACCAAAATATTAAAAACAAGACAAAACAATCTTTTGACACGCAAAGGGCAAAACTGTGATCTTGCTTTTTCAAATATTTAATCTGTTAAATCCTCATTAAGGGAATAATTCTTCAAGTAATTACCTTCAATTTTAGATACTTGTATAATGTGTGTATGTAAATACATACATATATGTATGTATGCATATGTAGCAGGACTCATTGCTATGGTACAGGACCAAAAAAAAGCACCTGTAAGACAAACCTTACAATAACTTCTGTGTGAATCTGATGGATCCGATTTTGCTTCAATGCTTTTTATCTAGTGGCAGGTATTAAAGAAGATAGGATGCCTATTCCAGACTGGTTTCCAGCCCAAGTATGACTTTATATTCATGTGCTCACTTATATTTCTTATACTACTAATGAACTAATTTTACTGAGGCATCTTCTGTGGAACTGCTGAACAACTAGACTATTATCCTAAAAATGCTCAGTTCAGTTAAGAGTGGTCATTTGCTTATGTAAGCAGAAATACTACTTTTCTTTTTCTCTTGATTACACTTAAGTTAGTGGAATTTCAGTGACTCATAGACTCAAAAATGTAAAAAACTCAGTATTGGACATTTACCGTATTCTTTGCATTATTAGCACAACTAATAGAATCATTTACACCAATTAATTTATTTGACAACTTTTCTTCTACTTTTTTTTTTCCTTATCCCTTTTTCATTAGTATGCTAGATAAAGCTGGTCACATAAAAGTCAGCAAATTATTTAATTGAATTTAACTATGTATAGTTGAATGATGTTGATGATGTTGTTTTCATTTGAACCTCTAATTACAGCTTGCCTGGTTGTTTTATGTTCTAATTATCGTCATACTTCAAAACAAACAAATAAACAAAATGTTGGTTTCCTATACAATCACTGCTTGCAGCAATTTTTGCCTATTGCCATAAATAAGGTGTATCTTGGGCGGTCAGTGTCCAAAATGGCATGATACTGTAAAACAGTATTTTCCTGCCATTTGATCTATTGAAAAGTGATAGGTCATTTATTTAGACAACTTCATTGTGTCAACTCATTTGCTTCTGATGAAAGTAAGAAATCATTTGCGTCAGCTTGATCCAAATATCACTGCCAAAAACAAACCTGCTCTGCTATGTCCCTTCTACTCCATTTCTTGGTTCCTTGGAGAATATTACTCTACAATTGCACTCTACAATTGCACTCTACTGCTGAATTGTGTACAATAGTAGTTTTGTGATATGGACAAATGCCTACTAAAGACTGAATTGAGACCGTTAAGCTAATTTCAGTTGTGACCCAAGCCAGATTTAAATCCAGACCTTATGAAGGTGAAAAGCAAATATATTAATTTAGGGTGTTATGAAACTTGCTCCAGGGCAGGAAGATTTCAATAACATTAAAAAAAAAAAACTCTTAAAATTGAAATATGAATAATTTACAAAACAAGAAACATCAGCTAATAGTCTGTGTTCATATTGAATACTGCTGTGACCTATAGGCTATATGACAGAAATGTGTTTTGTCTGGTGCTACTTTTGCAGCAAGTTGTGTGATAGATTGCTGTTTTAAAGACTTTTTTTTAGGTTTTTTTTTTAGTTTTTTAGTTTCACTCCAGATTATGTCTGTTCCCCCTTGTCCCTTTGCTGGAAATCCCCCCAAAAATACCCCCAGACGCCTGTGACCCCTGAAAAAAAAGGGGGTGTGTATGTGTTAAAAAGGGGGGAGGGGTGTCAGAGCAGAGCAGCAGAGCAAGCGCAGCAAGGCGGGGGGCCCAAATTGGGGGGGGGAGGTGGGGGGGCAAATTCGGGGGGGGGGAAATAAAGACTTTTTTTTAGTTTTTTAGTTTCACTCCAGATTATGCCTGTTCCCCCTCGTCCTTTTGCTGGAAATCACTGAAATTCAGGAATCTGCTGTCAGCTAAATGTATAAAAATTGGCTACAGAGCCAGGATCGTTTTTGCTGTCTGGACTTGTGGTGTGATGATCCTACTTTCTTGACTGAACAGTGTTTTAGCTTCAGAAAGGAACTGGGAAGTCAAAAAAGTCTTTACTTGGAGTGTTTTGTAAGCTGTTGTTTAGATGCTGTGTCATAAAATCATAAATTCAAATATGATGTGTCAGAATTGGACCTAATGTGTTGGCTTTTGGCCTCCTAAGTAAAGACCCTAACCACATAGCACACAGTGAAAAAGCCCTGCTATTGCTACTACGATCTCTTCATTAAGTCAAGGAACTTTTGCCTGAACCATGAAATCTATACAAGATTTTTCTGGATTTTTCTGATCAAAATACCTGTGTATACTTAAGTAGTAAGAGTGTCTGAACCATATAACATAGATTGTATGTAATTCACATGTATGTATGTAATAACATGTTATTATATTTTCATAGAACACTGAGTCTAGATAATTTGTTCAATTATTTTTTGTAAGGGGAAAATTATGTATTTATCATTAATAAAAGCAATTCTGGGGAAAAGCTGGAAGGTATTTTTGTATGTAGCAACAAATTCGCTAACTGTTTTTTTACATTAAGAGATTTACTTAACTAGTATGTTCAGCCAACAGAAAGCTACTCTGTAGTAATAAAAACCTGGAAGGCTTTAAGGTGGATTGAGTAAAACATGCAAAAAAGTTTTATTTATTTCTTTATTCTTGATGTCACCAGGGCAACTGTCATACATGCTTATAGCTATTTTTTCTCTAGATTTTAACTGTCTCTACAGTTTGGACATGTAATCAGAGACTTCTTCGTACACAGGAAAAATCTGTACTTTTAATAAAAATTATTTTGTTAAAAGCAGAATGAGATTATAAGGTCTAAGAACTTTCTGATGAGAGTGGATCTTTGTACCATGCCTTCACTTCATTCCCTGTGTTTATTCCCTCTATGAAGGCACCATGGCTAACATTAAACACCCAAAATAATTTCTTAAGAAAGGAGCATTCTCATCCTGTGCTCAATATGGTTAATGGAGAAAGAAAATATATCCCTCAGAGAGGTTCTTCAGCCCACCATGATCTCCTTATTGTCTCCATGGACTGTAAAAAGAATGTATACTGCTAAATTCATTGCTTTAATTAGCTGCCTAAAAGTAAACTAGGCTATTGAGTTTTAGGGATTCTTCTGGGAAGAATCTGCCAGGATAATCCCTGGAGGCTGCAATATTTCACTAATATAATTCTTAGTTTAGTTAAGGAACAGTATTTAAATGTAAGAGATGACAGAAAAAAATTACCTTGGTTCAGTAGGAACCAGGTTTTCTTGGTAGTAGAAGTACATTTCTTTCTGTATGTTGCACACAAACATTTGGTTGGACTTGATGATCTCCGAGGTCCCTTCCAACCACTACAATTCTGTGATTCTGTGATTCATAAAATCTTGGTTTCTACTTGTACTCATTTTGCATGTATTTAATCTTTCTTTGATGTTATTGCTTAGAATTTTATTTTCCTCTTTTTTTTTTTTTTTGGTGTTCACTGTTTATAATTAAAAACTCAAGACATTCACAAATAAAAAACTACTTATAATCAGTGTACTACAGTCACTACAAAATAGTTTTACAAAGCTATGGGGTCAATATGACAGACTGCCTCTGAATAACTTGTCCTAATTATTAGAGTTTAATTTGAAGGAAACAAAAGATGCTGAATTTATCTTCTTGACTTAAAGACCAGTTCGCCGGTTACTTTTGAATTACAAAGATTGGCAAGAGCCAGTGATGACAGTTAGTGTTTAATTTAGGAATGTAATGGTCAAAGTGTATATCCAGAACACTAAATACAGTTAGTGGATTGATAAAATGTGACTTAGCTGTATTTCAATCTTTATTCAATTTGTACTTTGGACAGATCACTGAGATGGAGAGAAATAATGGCTGTATGCTACATGGATATTCCTTATATTCCGGAGCCAATGAGGGATGAGTCTGGCAACTTGGAATAGCCAGAGTTTGTGTTCAGTTATATTACACGTCTACCCAAAACAATGAATAATGGGAGTTTCAGCAAGTATAGAGCAGCACTGGTGGCTTTAGTGTACAGACACAAGTGTAATGTTTAAGAGCTATGATGTTTTTGTAAGCTATGATGGCTTGTAACTCTTTACAACAGAGCTGCTAGAGATAAGACCAGATTCCAGGACCTTGTTTTTAATAGGTAAGTTTTCTTAAGAAGATGAAAGTAGCACACAGCATTTTGCTTAGGATAACGAAAGGCTGTGTGGAGCAAATGGACCTCCTGGAGAAAAGTGGTGTCCACAGCTTTGCAGATTCTCCATGCTGCTATAGATCTGTGGCTTATGTGGCATGGGAAACAGAAGGCTGATTATACTTTTCACACAAACGTTGGAAAATAGCACACAGTAGAATCAAGCTCCACCCATATTTCCAAGGCCAGAAGTCTTGAGCAGGGTAAAATATGGATTCACTTTATTTATTGCTTGAATAAGGAGGTCTACTTCTTTTGCAAAACCTGTTAAGTGCTTGTCATATGTGTCAGCTTCTATCTTCTTCTTTTTCTTTTTTTTTTTTTCAGTCTGAATGTAAAATAGGTAACTTCTTTACCTAATGAAAGCACTTGGTTTCTATGAAGAAGTTACTCCTTCTAAAAAGGGGATAAGAACTGAAATTCTGTAAAAAATAAACTTTGCTGTGTTTAAAGATATGCCACCTTCATAGAGAGTTAATGAGATTGAAGGGAAAAAAAAGAGGCAAAAAAAAGATGTTTTCATAATGTTTTAATAGGCAGGTTCCTTGGTAAGAGTGTGGATTTTCTTTAACCTGTATTGTATAAAAAAAAGAGGAATTCATCACTAGACAGGTTTGAAAACTGATTAACAATTTACTGTTTATTTCCAGTTCACACAGTTAAGTATGTTTTTACTAGAAAGAAAATGTACCTAATTACTACTAGTGAGAAGTATGAATAATTTGAATGCTCCCTGGGTGTTTGTACATTGTGAATTAAACAAAAAATGCTTTCATATGAATCTGTGAAAATTGTATTACTTTCATTATCATAGATGCCTGTACAACTAAGAGAAGAATATCTTAGTTTAAGAATTATTTGAAAATGAAAAACATTTAGGATTAATGTTTCCAAATTTATACCAAGTGCATTTTCACTAGCTCTTTGAAGATTTACTCTCCTTTTCAGTTCTTATCCATCAAGACGTTTAAGGATGTATTAATGATTTGTTTAAATTGGACAGGATCTGCAACTATACAAAACTGCAAGAATAAAACTGAAATCACAGCAATTTACTGTGACTTTCAATTATATGAATGACTGTAGCAATAATATCAAGAACTATGATTTTTTTAGGAGAGAGAGGGGCTAAAAATTCCCTATTCATGTTTATCCTCCTCTGCATCATAGCATAGGAGATAATATACAGGACTAGAAAAAAGCAGATCCAGCCATGACACTGTCACACTATGTCACCATAGACAGATTACATACATTTCTATAAACTAAATTCAGAACAGGATCTTGGAATGTATTCAGAAGCAGTAGATATTAAAAGACATTCAAAACCTAGGTTGTAACACTTTAGTACCCTATCACTACGTTCATTAGTATCTTGAAACTATGCATTTCTCTGCTTAAAGCCTCTTTTGAATCTGATCTGCTAGGATTTCTGAGAATACATCCATCATGACTTAAGATGACCTCGATTCCCTCAAAATGCTGTTGATGCTACTCTTTTTTTCCTTTCTCTTTTTTTTTTTTTTCTTTTTTTTTTCTTTTTTTTTCTTTTTTTTTGATGCAAACAGAAAAGAGTAGATGATGGTAGAGATGGTAAAATACCCTGGTTTAGGGTTTTTTGGTTGGATTTTTTGTTTGTTTGTTTGTTTTTTAAAATGTGTAGTAGTTAAGATTCTACATGCTCTTAATTCACTTCTCTACCAAAGAAAATTACAGCAAATATATCCATATATTTACAAGATATGATGGCAACAAGACTGTATTTACTGTTTATATTTATTATTCCATCCAGGGGAATTCTCTTTCTATGTATTTAAAAAAAATATCTGTATTTGGGTAAGACTAATTTGCTAAAAATTGATCAGATAATCAATAACATTCATACACAAAATGTCTGTTTTGATAGTCAGAGATGATAGCTTTCAAAATATAATAAATAATATGGCTATCCGAGTTTATTTTCCAGACTGCTTAAACACTCAAATTCTTTACCTTATTTCATGTACTCAAAGGGAAAGTGTTGTTATGAGGGACTACATTCTGAAACAGAATTTTGTATAGGAAATGAATTGCAAAAGAAATTCACCAGACAAACAATCCTGAAGAATTTAAGATTATAATAAACCAATTTTATTTTCAAAAAATGACATGGAGTATCTTTTTTTTTTTTTTTTTCACTATCACCTGATTATTGTTAGACTTTGTCCAGCTGTCACTCCCAAAATAGCATCCTCCTACTGTTCTCTTTTTAACTTTGCAATCTCAAGTTCATACTTTAGGAAATGCCTTGGCTTAGGTATTGAAAATGCAGACTTTCTCAGGAATTAAGTCTTGTAAATGATCAAAGTTCTCAAATTTGTAATTTTCATTAAAAAGTGTTGTTTTTCTCCAAACCACGATTATTTTTATAAATGTAATGTAAAGTGAAATATAATTTGGATTCAGGAAGGAAATAAAATGTCTAACTGAATAACCAAAATCTCAGGATACAAGAAACTCATGTTTGAATTGTTACCAAGAATTCAATTTCCACATCTTGAATGAGAACCTGATTACTAGTATTTTTAAAGGAATATTATTTTACAGAATGCAACAGTTACAGAACATTACATGGTTTAACTACCCACTTCCAACACTTCCTTAGGTTTAATAATATAAAATTTAAAAATTTTAATTTTTATTTGAATGTGAAGTTAAACTAAACTCTGAAACCTTGAAATTACTATGCAAATGACTTGTTATCTGGTTAATCTTATAATGAATGAGAAAGGAATAAACCTAAAGTTTATGTGGATTAATGATGAAAATTCTAGTGAAAAGCTATTTGCAATTTTGAGGGTTTCTTGTGTGCTTGGATGGGGGTGTTTGTGTGGTGTGTTTTGGTGGTGTTGGTTTTTTTATTTCAGAGTTTAGTTTTGTGGCATTTTGTGCATTTTTTTTCCAAAATAATTGTTTCAAAAAGTGTCTTTTACCATGTTTCAGTTCTGTGCCTGTGTCAAAAATCAAGTGACATGTCAGCTATCGACAGTAGCTGAAGATTCTCCATTTTAACTGATCTTTTCTGTTGTGGGAAAACCCAATCTTTCTGGCCCCTGAATCTGGGTAATCCATTCCAGAACATCCATGTTCAAACTTGAGCCCTTCCAAACTAAGTTGTTCTGCACGTGGGTCAATGATATGGTGCTGACTAGAAGAGCTGTAGCATGTAGGCACTTTATAATTGATTTCAAAGATCCTTTGCCTTATTGTTGTTGTCACCAAGGCAAAATAGTTAGATATCCCATTTTAATTTGTTGCATAACTTTTCCTAAAGAGGTCTAATTTTCCTCTCATTTTCATTATGCTTTAAAAGACAACATCATTTTTTTTTGACATCATAAAAACGTCTCAATGGTGAAGGGAAGAAAAAACATTTTAATAGAAAAATATGATTTTGGAAAAAATAGCAAAAATTTAGTTACTTTTTAGTATTCAGTGATTTAATCCATATTTTAAACTAAAATGTCTTAAAAAAAATGAGAGGACATTCAGTAAATAATTCAAATACATTAATTCTCCAGAAAATAAGTCCTCTCTTATACAGACAAAAAGCTGTATTAAAGAATTATGTTGCATATAATGACACTTTGAAAGAGTTAGATCCTGAAGTATTCTAAATGCACTGCCAATTACAGACAGATGCATCCTGACTCACAATATTTCAGAGCTAATTGAAATACTGACATGGTGTTTAGGATGACAACTTTAATTTCCCTTTTTACTCTTGATCCCTACCAGTTGGCCATGGCAACATGTAATATAGCATGAAAAGATATCAGATTTCTCAAAGCTACATTTTTCATTGTCTAAAAGCAAAGCAAAAGAAAGAGTAGTATTTTGCAAGGGCCTATACTTATTGTGACTATTGGCACTGCAAATATTTCTATTTTATACTCACTTTTATTTAGTCATAGTGAATGAACTTTACTGAATTTACTGCCCATGAAAATTGAGTACCATGTCCATCATTCACTAATGTGAAACATATATATTTAAAAAAAAGAAAAAGCAAGCCGAAACTCCCACAAATAGTTCTGACTAAACTATAACCCAATACATATTATATTATTTAGCCTGCATATCATACACAGCTATTCACAAATAATCAGAAAGTTAAATGGCAAAAAATAACATTATTTTTCAGAATTTGAGTCTCAAAAGTCTTATCTTTATCTTGCTTTACCTGTCTTTATTTTCACATACTCAGCATACTCAGATTTAGACCTCACTGGACTTCTGATTTTCTGTGAGATGCATATGCATGATAAATAATGAAAACAACTAAGAAATACGTCAGGTAATAAGCTTTCTAAATTTAACCAGTATGAAAAAAATATGATTTATTAGACATTTGTTATTATCCACTAACATTCTTCTTGACATCAAAGGTGGTTTACATCATAGTAGTATAAACCAGCTCAGGCATTTAGGTATTAAAGATGAGGAATCTGAAACACTGAAGAAAGCACAGAAAGTCATACAAATCATCAGCAGACAGGAAGAGTAACAAGTTATTTTAGGACTAAGCAGTCCATTATTTTTTCTTGCACTCTGGTTTTAGCTCTATTTTTTTACACAAATATTTCATAATAATAACAACAATAATAACAAAAGCCAACAATTATCATAAATGAGAACACACCATCCTTAAGAAAAAAAACTACAAAATTTCATTAAAATTTCTAAAAAATTCTTGTGATTGTTGTTTCAAGACAATTTTTTTGGATGCAAAATTATTCCTCAGAGAAAATCTACTTACAAATGTGGTAATTGCCATTCACTGCCATTCAGTCATCAGCAGGTGTGTTTTAAACACACCTGCCCATTGCACAATATATATTTATAAATTCAATTTCCTTCCAAGCAAAAAGGTACCTGCAATTCAGGTGGGGAAAATGGTGACTCAGTAAGCCTACTTTTGTGGAAGGAATACATAAATCTTACTCTGAGTCATAATTCATAAATATTAATTTCTTTTATTTGCACAGGAAGAATACTGAGTCTCAGTTTTTCTTAACTACATAAAAACAGATGGAATATAAAACTTATGAAACTCTTGATTTAAAGAGATGATTTCTCTTCACATCAACTTGCTTCTGATATTTTTTATGAAAGTCTTCTTTCATGACCATACTGATGACAAAATAACCTCTCAAAAGTTGAATTGATCCCTGGTTCCTCCCTATTGATCCTAAAGGAACTCTGAAAATTTTAAGTAAACAGTATTAAAACAGATATAGTTCTTGCCCTGGTTTGAGGTAGAACAGAACAATTTTCAGTAATTATACTTTTCAGTGAAATTTCTTGTAATTAACAGCACTCTTTGAAATTAATGGCATATTTTTCAGACAGTGTCTGCTTCCAGAGAGATAAAGTCTGATGTTTATAGTTAATACCAAGAAAGGTATGCAGAGATGTTCTTGCTTATACTTATTCCCATAACAACCAAGGTCAGAGAACTTCGTTATTTGCTAGTGGATTAGAAGTGGAAGACCATAGAGGGGTTGTACCTGTGGGGAGGAGCAGACAGGACAGGTTACCCAAAAACTGAGCAACCAGTCATTCCATCCCATTTGGATCATACTCAGTATGAAATCTGAGAGATCAAAGGGGTCAGGCTCTTTCTTCAATGGCTGGTGTCAGAGGAGATCTCTGTTCATCTGCCTTTGATTCCAATCTTACGTTCCTTAACCCAGTTCCCATCCATCACCGAGTCCAGTCTGGATTTCCCCCATGCCTGGGATCTTGATATTTGTTTTGTATGTATTTAATTATTTTCCAGAGGTCTCTTCCAACCCCATATCTTTCTGTGATTCTGTAAAAGGATAAGAACTGTAACATTCCAACTCTGTTAGGCTTGATTTGAGTATATTCAATTGTCTATTGAAAGCTGCTAAACATAAGAACGTCAATGTTTTGTGTCCCAAACTGACCTAAGGTCCCTTCCAGCTCTAACCATTCTATGATTCTATAAGCATTTAACCTACTACATGCATATAGTTAATTGAATTAAGAATAGTTGGCCAGAAACCCTTAGACCCCTACAGAATCTCAAGCGCTTGAGTTGGGCAGGATTTACTCAAGTTCTCTTTTTATTTTAAAGCTCCTAATATTACTTCACAGGTTCTTTATACTCTTTCAAGGCTTTGTGAAAATGGGGCCTTATAAACTTTCCTCTGCTTTCATGAGAAATCCTACAGCCATGTGTATCAGAAACAGTTTTGCAAGGCTATAATTGTCCCTTTTTGACACTTGAATTTGTACATCTGTGAATCCTCACATTTGTCCCATACCTTCATAGGGCTTAGAGATACCATTATTTCTTGCATTTCCTTTAAAATGTTCATTAAACTAGAGCTTCGCATTCAGAAAACTATAATCTCTTCTAATCAGTATACTGCTATTGCATAAGTACTAGGTCACTGTGGCCTCTTTCATAGTCCTTTGCTAGTAGCTCACAACAGCATAGACTCCTGAGCACTGACATGCTTCTGCTGATTAAAATATATGTATCTGGCTGAAAGGCAACAGTGAGACTAGATGATGGTCTACTCATATTTAAGCACAGCATAACATTACTAGCTGTGCTTTTTTTCCATCTGTTTTACAAGAAAGAATTAAAAAGGAAAGTATTCCTTGTAGCTCCAGGTGCTTGCAATGCACCCACTTAACACAGATGGCAGAGGCCTGCTTGTCGATTAGTGGAACTCTCTTTGCCAAGCAAACTAGAATATTAGTTAAATCATATTGGGTTTGGCTTGAATTTTTTTCTTTTTTTTTTTTCTCCCACTCTGCCCACAGAAGATAGGACTTTTGCTTTACTGCATTTGATTTATAAAATGCAGATTTCTCCCAATGCCTGATATAGATAAAAGATAGTCTTGAAGGAGATATCCTTCTCTTCCACTTTAAAAATTCTCAAGGTTAAAGTTTCACTTTTTTCACTAATGTCTTCAGAATTTAAAAGAAATTTAGGTGAACATGGAATTCTAGAAAGAGAAATGACCTCCCAAGTCACTAAATCCAGTTTTTACTTCTAGAAGAAAACAAGTCATATAATGCCTTAATAAATTCCTATATTAATCAACCAAGCTGGATTGCTCCAGCACTTTTTTGATATGATTTCTCTGAAGTATCTGCTCACTTAGCTGCCAAGTTGTTAATATCCCTAGAACATTAATTTAGTGTCACATAAAACTCAGAGGCTTACTCTGATTCTTTTCTATGAATTCCATTTAATCGCTCTGCATTTATATTACCCTGTGGTTCCAAAGACTTACCTGTTTCTTCTAACATTTTGTCAAGAAGAAGGAAAAACTGAAGGTTGTTTTAGCTTCTTATGGAAGATTGTATTCTCTTTCTCACGGACAGGATTACTGTGTCCTTAGCTTCTCTCTTATCAAAGATCAGACCAGTGAAAGAAATTAGAGCAGAAATTAGATGCTCTGAAAATCCACACAACCTTTTGAGATATATGCTTGCTTTAGTAGACTACGGAAACTTTGAATATGCATTCATGTGTATACAGCAAATTATGACTTGCTTTATTAACTATATATAAAGCATTTTTTAGAATAAGTCTAGCCTGTTGTCCTGCTTATATAACCTAAACTACTGAAGACATATTTGTATCACAGAGAAATATTCAGCACGCATGTTACAGGTCTCAATGTGGCTGCTGGCTAACAGAGGGCGGCTCTCCTGTCACCTCTCAGGCTCTTTTTTGTCCAGTATTCTTTTGATATATTGCTCAGTAAATGCTAATCAGAAACATACAGTCTGCATAGCCGCAGACAGATTACGAGAAGCAAATTACTCTGTTGTTTGGCTGATTATATTTTTTTTCCCTCTGTGATTGGCTACATGAAAGCCCAGGCATTTGGGGACAAGGTATAAGGTAAGCTTGGAACTGGACAAAGTAGGATAAATTACTGTACTAGTTTAATGTACTATGTACTGTACTCTTTCCTTTGAAGCTAAAGAAGATATCAACTGATGTGATGAAGAACTGCTACCACTGGGCATTAGAGATTGCCAGAATAGTTGGAGAAGAAAGGGGATTGCTGTCATCTGCATAAATAACAAAGACAAGAAGCTAAATAGCCTGCTCCAACCCAGATCATTGAAAGGAATTAGAAATACAAATTAAGGGAGAGACTGAATTTTGGATTAAAAACTTGGTTCAATTATGCCATTTTTAAAAATGCATAATTTAAAAGTGATTTTATTTTTTTCCCCAGCTAAGTCTCCAAAGAGTCTTCTACTGCAGAGTGTCAAGTGGAAACCTTTTTCACACAGATTTTCTGGTGCATACAAAAATGCTTAGTGTATCATAAAACATAGCTCTGTAAATCCATTCCCCGTGGTGTGTATCCTCTGCAGGATAATGTTTGGACTATAAGTTAAAAATGATCAGTGATCAGTATCTTGGCACACTGTCCTGATATTTGCAACTTACTGCTTACTTGGCAGTACATCTGCTACTGAAGGGAGACAGTTTTACTTTCTGCTTGAGGTCATGTTTGCAGGAGTAACTTTTACTAAAAAGTACTATCCTATCTGCTTTTAATTCTATCTGTATTATCAATAGTCTTGTATTCAGCCAAACCCTCAGCTGAGGTCAGACATCCTTGTTTCAACTAGGATCACTGAAACTATGCCAACTTATGATGGACAGCAGAGTCCAGATCTTCTGGTCCATAAGGTGTAGATGCTTAGCATGCTTTGCTAATATTTTCTCAAAACTGAAGAAAGGACACATCCTGTAATTAATCTGCACATAGGTTCATTTGTCCTCTCTTTGACAAGGCTATTTACAGTCATGATCATTATGCACATTGGTAAATTATACGGACAGTGTAGGATCAATGGCTCTAAATGTAACAGGAGAATTGAAGGCAATTTATCATCTAAAAAGAGGGAACTGCTCAATTTTGAGAGTTTATCAACAGAGATGTAATTACCCAATTTAATATTAGAAACAATGAAAGCTAAAATTGTTTTTGAAAGCCACAATTGTTTTTGAAAGCCATAATTTATAGGTAGATTTGCCTAGAGATTTTTTAAAGATTTAGAAATGTTGAGTAATTAAAATATAGATCCCCTTGCCCCTCCCCAAGTAAATGGAAAAATTTAAATGGAATTAAAGAGAAATCATACTGCAAATTTTATTCTAAGTTGAAATATACACAGGATTAGTATTCTGAATGCAAATTGAATCATAATTTTCTGTGAGTGCCTTAACACTGGTAGGTAACTTTCCTCAACACAAAAAAATTATATGCTCTTTATTCATTTTGCACAGACATTCCATATAACCTCTGCTTAAATTAAAACCCCATGTTGTCTTTCTCATAGACACCATTTTCATCCTTTGCTCTGTATTCATCCCTGCTCTCTTGAAGCTAAGATATTGAAAAGGATAAATTTGGCTTGATAGCACTATGTATAACGATGCTACTGTATGTTGCTAGGATACCATTTGGTGGTCAACTGTCTCTAGTGCAGCCGCTATTTCTTGCCAGGCTGACAGACATATTAGCTTTTATCCCCCTTAATGCCTGGGCTACAGAAAGTTTCCCTTCATTTTATGCCATTTTGATTTTGGCGGGGAGGTAATCTTACAAAGAAAGATATGGGAGAGGGAGAGAGACGTTATTATTTTATTTTCAGTTAATCTAAGTAACAAATATGTTATCCTAATGAGTTTACAAGGAAACGTAGTGGTCTTTGTAAGTTTTATAATTTTTGCTACATGAGCTAATACAGGATCTAAACCTTTAGAGCCAGTGATAGTCTTTCACTGATTTATGATGATTCTCATATCACCCCTTGACTTTCTCCCTGAGGATTTTAAGGTCTAAAAGCAAAAGATGCAGTAAATCGAGCTACATAGCCATGTGGTGTAGCTGGTGGTGTCTAAAAGTTCATATCCTCTGGGAATGCATGCTGAGGGGAGGTGTAAAAAATTCACACTTGACGTACTCAAGAAAAAAATGCTTTACCCACAGCAACTAATAATGGCTACTTTTCTTTTGATAGACTTGCTTATAAAACACTAACTTTTGGTGACAATTTCTGAGTGCTGAACACTTCTAAAAATTAGTCAGCTTGACTGAGTGACAAAGTATTAGTTTATTACCTTGAAGTTAGATGTAATTTCTTGAAAAAACCAAAACCAAACAAGAAAAAGATCACCCTTCCGCACTTGTAGCTTGTTTTCCCTTCCTGATCTGACTCCTATTCCTGCCTCTGTTCACGAGCTCAGGGTAATGGTTCACTATTATGGAAACACATAGAATCTACAGCCTACTAGGAGATTTGAACTTTTGTTTTCCTGTATTTAAGTTTGAAGAATGCTGATAGCAATATGTATTTTCTTTTTTTTTGGAAAAGAAAACAAAAAACACACATGACATTCTCTAGTAACTTAAACAGCTTTCCTAACTTGATTTAAATCAATGAGAATTGTTAGTGAATTTCTGGCTGAGTAGGACCTGAAGATCCAGACTTAAATACAATAATACAAGAATTTAGGTAATAAGTATTTGCATGTGAAGAGTATTTCTTCATGTAATATCTGTCCTGCACAGGGAAAAGTTATTAAACTCACAGCACACAAGTCTAACTGATAAGTAGTCTTTATACAAAGACTTCATTACTAAAACTTCTGTAAAGTATATTACTTGTGGTGGGATACATCTTAGCATCTGTTGCAATTACTTTATGTACCTGACCATAGTCAATAAAGAAGGTGGCACAGCTCTGTTATGCAACTTGGCTAGCTTGTTTTAGACATCTCATTGTAGAATGAAATGCATTGCACATGTTTCTCTCCAAAGACTATAAAAAGAGCCTGAGGTTATAGAAGACTACATTTAGTTGGATTAATATCAATCTTTCAGGTGAGTATCATCTAGCTTCAGCACCTAAAACAGTGATATTTGGGCCTCTGTGTATTCAGAGGAAAGAGAAAATGGCCTTCAGGAAAGTTTTCATTGTCACTGTTCTAGATCTGTCTCAGAAAAGGGTGAAATTCCTTTAGAGATGCCTAGCTTTTATCTGACTGTAGTGGGAACTGATATTGCAGTCTAGAGTAAGCATCAGACTTTCAGAAGCCTAAGGTTAGGTCATATGAATGTCACCTTTATTGGATGTCTAGTATTTTACAAAACAAGTCAATTCACAAACAAGTATTAGCAAATTGTACAGAGGACACAGGGTATTTGGGATAGCAGATGGACATCAGGTAACAGCTGATTAGGAAGTTACTCCCTAGTGTGTTCAAATATATCTGGACAGAAGGTGCACAAACAGTATCACAGCACACATGTGAACTCAGTGAAAAATTCTGCCCACACACAATGTTGCTGGCAAGTCTCTGGCATTCCTCACTCTGCATTCCTTTATGCCCAACACTGAATTCATGATTACTAACATCTGCACATTATATTGGCAGTGTATCATCACTTTCTGGCAGCTATGGATTCCAGTGAAAGTCTGAAACACTTTGCTTAAGCCATGGGCAGTTGGGTGTAGTGAGATGCATGCAGTTTATTGTGAGAATTTTCTGAGTTCTTGGCTACTAAAAATACAAATAATTCTAAAACCACCACCAAAAACAACAACAAAAAAACCAAGCTCTAGCCAGGTACCTTAAAATTATGTTGTGTTTCACAGATTTTTCTTACAACCATTCACATGCCAGTATGCATCAGTGAAGAGTTTAAAAGCCAAACTAAATACTACCAGCAATAAAGAAACTAAACAATAAAATTTGTCCAAATCATAATTCCTAGCCATTCTGTGCAGCTGCTTTTTCTGTAGATTTTTCTGCTTAGTTTTCAGGGGAGAGATTGAAAACAAGTTTTGGTGATATAATCTAGCTGCCTTCAACCTCACCAGCACAAAGGCAGATATAAATCTGCCTTATTTGGCTACAAATTCATGGTAATACTTTGTCATTAGTAGGACACAAAGAAAGCATTGTGCATCAGTAGACGTAAACCCTGGTCCTCGTACATTTAATGTGCAATGAACCACAGCACTAAGAGGTAAAGCGAGGAAATTTAAGGAGTTACTGATTTAAGAACACTCAAACAACCTCTTGAGTCAAACATTAATGCAATAAATGCAACCTCCTCTTTTGTTGGGGAGTCTAAACACTCTGAGTTATATGGATGGTGTGAATTTTTTCTTGGTACTTTCTATTGACTCAAAATTGCATTCAGATTGATGAATGCTTCCATAACAACAACAGCAACAAGTGTATGTCATATAAAATTGCCTTAGCAATAGTTTTAGGGTTTTTAAGTAAAACTGGTGGCAGTGGGAATTTTCCATGAAAAATAAAAATTAATTACCAAAAATTTTAAAAATAGAAGAAAAAACATACTTTCAATTAAAAACAGGTTAAAAATTCTGAACAGAATAGGGTTATCTGGTTTTGACTCTTCATTTTCAGTGGAATATAGCGTTTTCACTCAGCAGCACTGAAACGGAGGCATTGCTGCTTCTCTGGGACTTCTAACTGCTGAGACCACCTTCAGTTTTGAGCGGAGACCACAGGGAGGAAACAAAGAAATGAGGAAGTTCTTAAGAAATTCTCTGACCTGAATTTCCTGTGAAAGTGATTTATATATCTATTGCTACCTTTATTCAGAGGAACAAGATTTGTACAACCAATACTGCAAAAACAGCTTTATCATCAATTTCTGCTTTTAGTTGAACACTGATTATTACAGCATGAGAAATGATGTTATATTTTTTAAATGGTCAACGCTGTATGTGCTACAGTTCAGGCATGGCTAATCTTTTGTCTCAAGGATTGCAAAACCAAAATATCATCCCATAGCCCAAAGTCACAGGTATCCTATGACAGAAGATTCAAGAGCAGTTCAGAGACAGAAGATATCTGCATTCCTTAGACAGTTATTTATGCAACACTTTACTGTGGACTGAGGGTGGGATGAGCAGACAGCTGAGTCCTGAGAGACCTGCTGATGTTGGCTTAAACAGCCCGTATTGGCTCATTTCCTCACTTCTGGTGCAGATCCAGAAGGCTTTCCACCAGGAGAGCTTGCCTGCAGCCATTCACATCACAGTTTCTGCAATGGATCCACACTTGAACTGTTCAGATGCCACAGGTTTGCCCATCTGGTATAGTTAAACCTATTGCTGTCACTCCCACACTGAAATGCAGCAATGACTTTCTCCACCCTTGACATCTTGCTGAGCTGGCTGTATCTGATAATGCAATATCTGCTCATAGCAAGGGAATATGGATTCTGGCGAAAATACTGAAACTCTTCATAAATCTGCCTCTGCTCAAGTCTCATTATTCAGCTTTACATCAGTGCTGATCTCTGTATTGCATTGCTACTGATGTTTACTTCCTAACCTGTCACAACTAGTATCACTCACACATTTCTGGTGTTGTGTACTTGCCATTGGTACCTCTATCCATCAGATAAACAGCCTCTTTGTGATTCAGCTGTATTAACAGAAAAGGCTACCATTGCCTGTTTAACCCTGCTGTCCCTTTTCCTTCTGCCTGAGATTATTCTCCCCATTAGATGTCCTTACAGAAGTGCTGTTACAAGTACTCTGTAATTTGCATCAGTCAAAATGACCTGGAATAAAGAAGACTCACTATTTGCACATTTTAAAGTAACCCAATTTGTCTTGATTAAAGTTATAGCAGCCTATAACAAATGGAAGATGGTGGTCAGCTATACAAGTGAGCTGTGAGTGGTAGCCTAGACACAAATTTTATGCAGCATGCCTGTCCATTGTTAGCTTTAAAGCAAGCTGTATATATGATTTCATGCTCTCCAACACTTTTCCTTGCATAATCAGCACAAAATAAGCCCTAATTCAGACAGTGGCTTGTTGCCTACAAGAGAGCAATACTGCATCTGCACTAAACTGCATTGTCCACTTTGGAATCCATTTCTCATTGGCACTTGACATATTTTCTGCTGTAAAAAGTCTGGAGTATGTTGACACTTGGGTTGTAGTAATGTCTCCAGATAGATTTGAATACAACTGCCATGAACACAGGTACAATTCTACAGGACCATAATCTGATCATCTGATTTTCTCAGAGGAATAAATACTTATCTCTGCAGCATGTTTACATGATGTGTGGGATCAGCTATTCACAATATTTTTTTTGTAATTGCTGCTTTAAAAGCTTATGGTTGCAGAAGTCAATTGCCAATACAAGGCTGCTCTGTCTCCTTTTTGTCAGGAATAGCAAGAATGGCACAGTTGACTCAGATGAAAAAAACCCCATAAATTCCTATCTGTACTGCACAAAAAATACAACTTTTCCTTTTTGGCAAGTTCTTTGCATAATACTAAGCCATAAAAAAGTTTATGGAACATGAATTTGTGGTACAGGTTGTATCCTCTTATTTGTGGCTTCTCTCATCTCCACCAAACGAAGAATTTACCTGTGAATCTCACACTGCATTGTCATTATGCTAAACCTTTCTGTATTTACCGAGACTAAGAAATACTTGATTAGGCAAACATGAACATATAGTTGTGGTTATTGCATAAATTTCCATATAATACTATTAGGTTGCTGAGATTTCTGTAATATCAGGTTATGGACACAAATATATTGAAGGAATTCTCTTATATATGTGTGTGTGTGTATATATATATACACACACACATATATATTCTTCAGCAAGACTTTTCACTTCCTTACAGTACCATTCAATTATAGAAATCATCAATGGAAACATTCCTTGAGATCTTATTAATAATTATTCAAGTCTAGTTAAAAGGTGCAAACAGCAATACAAAGGGCACTGACACAAAGCAGTTACTTGCACAGTAAAATCAGTGTGTGTACTTCTTGCTTAGTCTAAAAATAATTGGTTCATTAACCTTAAATGTATTGTTAACCTAATCATATTGTTAAGGTCAAGTGTAAAAACAGAAAAGTTTTTTTGTGTTTATGTTAGTTGATGCATAGGTATGTTCATGCTCACATTTACCACTCTTGAATCTAGAATGATTACACATTCTGCAAAAACCAGAAGATTTTAGAGGGTGAGCAGTGACAACAAAGCCTAGGGACAAGAGAAATGAAAGAATTTTTCTATATTGGTGAATCTTAGTATTCATTAAAATTCAAATACCAATATAAAAGCTTAATAAATCCTGTGACAAAGCTTTTGTCACTGTGTGATTTGGATAATTTGATCCTTTCTGAACTAGAGGTAAAACTATTGAGTTAAAATGTTACAGAAAACAATATTTATGTTAATATATATTTAAACAGTATTTTTCTAGCCCACCTCCATAACTCTCAGATACCATCAAATATTTATTCTTTACACCACCAAGATGATAGGTGGAAAGAGCTTGCTGTAGGAATTAATTTGAAGTACTCTGTCATGGATGCATTGGATTTGCATGGCAAGGCTTTGGTAGCTAGGGGGCTGCAGGGATTGCTCTTGTGCATAGTTGCTATAAGATTCTCCTATGTCCAATAGAGCCAATGCCTGCTGACACCAAGACAGATGCACCACTAGTCAAGGCCAAGCCCATCAGCAACAGTAGTAGCACTTCTGTGATAACATATTTAAAAAGGAAAAAACTTGCTGTGCAATAGAAGCAGGAGAGAGAATACATGAGGGAAATAACTCTGCAGATGACAAGGCGGGGAGAGGTGAAGAAGGGGGAGGAGGTGCTCTGGACGCCAGAGCAGAGATCTCCCTACTGCTCATGGTGAAGACCACGATGAAGACCATGGTGAGACAAGCTGTCACCCTGCAGCCCATGGAGGTCCATGGTGGAGTAAATGTCCACGTGCAGCCTGTGGAGGGCCCCACACCAGACCAAGTGAATGCCTGAAGGAGGTTATGACCCCATGGGTAACCCAGGCTCCTAGGCAGGACCTGTGGAGAGAGGAGCACATGCTGAAGCAGGTTTGGTGACAGGACTCGTGACCCCATTGGGAACCTATACTGGAGCAGTTTTTTTCCTAGATGACCACACCCTATGAAAAAGATGCATGCTGGAGCAGTTCATGAAGAACCACAGCCTGTGGGAAAGACCCAAATTGGAGAACTTTGTGAAGGACTGTGTCCTGTGGGAGGGACTCCACAGTGGAGCAGAGGAAGAGTGTGAGGAGGACGGAGCAGCAGAGACATGTCATGAACTGACAACAAACCCCATTCCCCATCCCCTTGTGCTGCTTGGAGGGGAGGAGGTAGAGAAATCATGAGTGAAGTTGATCCCAGGAAGAAGGAAGGGGTGGGGTGGAAGTTTTCAGAGATTTGGTTTTATTTCTCATTACTGTACTCTGAATTAATTGGTAATAAATGAAATTAATTTTCCACAAGTCAAGTCTGTGGACACACAGACACCAGCAGTGCTCACATACTCCTAACATAGACAACCCAGTCTTCCTCCTTCTCTGTGTCTTATCAGGTTTGAAGCTAACTGGTGAAAGGCACACTTTCTCTCACTCTCTTGATTCACAAAACCCCCTCAAATAGTAGAATGGGCTTAAGTCTGACATCCATGCCTGGATCCTGGAACTCTCACCCAGGCTTTCGTTCAGATCTTGGGTCCTGGCCAGATGAGAGTGACCTTCTAGACATTAGCTAGTCCAGTTTGCCATTCACTAGTGAATCAGTACCCAACATACATCACATGCAGAACAGATGGCAAGATCACACAGAAAACAGTAAGGAATAGGATTTAAAAATACCGTGATCAGATGCAGGATTTGGCCAGATGAATATCGATCTCCTTTTCCTGCTCTCTATCTTTCCATGCTTATAGCTATAGCATTTTGATCCCTCCCCTTCCCCTTAGTTCTTTACCTAAAAATCCCAGAATAACTTGTATATATTCCCACAATCCTCTTAAAGCTTTCCATAAATTTTACACAATCCCATAAGCCCCATAAAATACCCTATTGTAAGCTTGTTCTTTCCCATGAAACCTGTGATAATCTCATTACGCTCCTTCATATCAGTTACAAAATTGTAGCAGAGCATCTCAGTAGGCTGTTGATTAGTGGCCCGAGAGTCCTAGTCCTTGTTATTTTCTCCATTATCTTCTGTTCATTAGTGTTTATGCTTAATTTATTATTCATCCCATTTGTTGTTTCTGTGAGTTTGTGGGGTTTTTTTATGCTGAATAGCTCTTAGTCATATATCTTCATAAACCAGATGTCCTTACATTCCAGGTGTCCAGACATCCTTATGTTCCATACGTATTTACAGATATCAAACTTGAGTTTGTACCTGAGTTTCTAAAAAAGGCTACTGCAATCATTAATAGAAGAACTTGAAGAGATATTAGGGAATGCATGAGAATACCACTACAATTGGAAATTATTCTCCAGCTGCATCAGTTACAACAGTTACATCTGAACAGGACAGGGCTGAAGAAACTCAGTAGTTGGTACAGCCCTCCAAGATACTTGCAAGAACAGAAAAAGTGTATATGAAATAATCTATGTCTCCCAGGTAAAAGCAAATGCAACTGAGTCAAGACAGAGTTAGGAAATCCTTGTCATGGACAAAGGACTAAAAAATCTAAAGAATCCTGGCAAACTATGGTGGGCCTGGGGAAACAGGAAAAAGGATAACCACTTTTTTAATGACTTCTTCATAGAAGGAGGACATATAAGGATTCATCTAGGTGTCTAGATGTTCATTTTAATGGGGGGCTTGGCAGTCATGCTAGGAGAGATGGTGGCTGTGAGAGGGAGTATCACTTTCTACTATTTTGATAGAAATCTGAGTGGGAAGCAATTCTGTCTGAAGTTATCAGTTCTTGGAAACCTGCAGGGTAGACTTGAAAGCTGAAAGCTGCAACCAGTCGGTTCTCCTCTCAACTAGTTTGAAAATTCCTGCACAAGCTTTTTCATTTAATTTAAGACTTATGGACTCGCCCTCCTTTGGAGAGACTTCATCATAGGACAAGGTGTAATAGACTTCTCAGAAACAAACTTTATATCAAATTACAAAAGCTTCAGGTCACAGTCACTGAAATTCTGATCGGAGTCACAAATGTGTGAAGTTGGACGATGACTGGTGAATTAGTTTCCTCCAAACAGTGACTGCTAAAATAACTGATCAGATATAACATAATGCAAAAAAATAATTAATTCATTCATTTAATTAAAAATAATCAAATCGAGTTTCTCATTTTTGTATGAGATTTTTTTGTGAACAGCTAACTGTTGTGCATGTAGCTTCGCTCTTCACCTTTTTTTTAATGAGTGAGTTACTTAGAATAAATGTCATACCTCAGGATGGCCAAGAGTCAAAAATTGTGCTTTGTAAAAAAAATCAGATTTCAAAGCTTATCTCTCCCCTCACTGAAGCATGAACTCTAGATCTTTTAATTGCTGATAATTTTACTAAAAAAAAAAAAAAAGACGGATTTATATCTTCCATCGTTTACACTGATGCCCTAAGTACTAGATAATTTTTTGTGAGCCTTTCCTTCACGTTTCTATTATTGCTTTGTAAAACAAATGTCTGTGTGCTTTTGTTTGTTTTTTCACATGCATTTATGAAAGATTTTAAAGGAAATGTATGTTTACAATATCATCTTTGCCTTGAAGCTGTGTATAAGGAGGCAGAAATTGTTATGTAGAAATACAAGGCAGAAGTAAATGAAAGTGGCATTTCTTGATCGCTCAGAGAATTTCACAAGAAAAATCTATATACAAAATGCACTGGAAGAAGTTTTGGGGTCATCATGGAAATCTTCTGTCAAGTATGTAATTGTTGTGCTTTTTTAATATTCAGTGGTAACTTGTCTAATACACTGATAAAATACCATACCTCATCCCAGCATAAGAGAGTAGAACTTTTACTTAGTATCTGATGCTGGTACTCATCATACTCATCAATAGCTAACCCTATTAGCTTACTAGCTGTATACATGTATGCCATCAACACTAGAAAAAGTTTCCTCCCAGATTCCACATTTTCTATTGTGCTAATTACAGTCAATATGGTTTTAATTATTTTCTGTATCTTTTCTGAGACTCTAAATCACTGTATCCTATTCCAAATATGACTGTTAGAATCATAGAATAGTTTGAGCTGGAAGGGACCTTACAGATCATCGAGTTCCAACCTCCCTGCCATGGGCAGGGACACCTCCCCACTAGAGCAGGTTGCTCTAGTTGCTCTAATTGCTCAAAGCCCCATCCAGCCTGGCCTTAAACACCTGTGGGGATGGGGCATCCACAACTTACCTGGACAACCTGTTCCAGCACCTCACCACCCTCACTGTAAAGAATTTCTTTCTGGTGTCTAATCTAAATCTCCCCTCTTCCAATTTAAAACCATTGCCCCTTGTCCTACACTTCCTCATGAACAGTCCCTCTCCAGCTCTTCTGTAGGTTCCCTTCAGATATTGACAGGTTGTTATAAGGTTTCCCTGGAGCCTTCTCTTCTCTTGTGTCTTTCCTGTTTTACTACCCTTTTGGGGAGGTGCACTGGTGGAGCATATAAAAGTGAAGAAATGTTCTGTGAAGGCAAAAGAGAATTAATCACAACGCCATAACTAGTCAAAAGCTTGACTAGACTTGAAGGAGGAAAGTGAGATGTGCAGCGTCTGTGTGTCTTCATACACCTATGCTGTGTATAAACTGCCTGAGAAACTATCAGGTAGTACGTACTAAATACAAAAAATTAGAATACAAAACAGATGTGGCACCTTCAAAACTCATATTTCTAGTCTCTTCTGATTATAGTCTCCCTGGAAAGGTCAAGATTTATTCCACATTAGTGTTTAAAAAAAACAAAACCAGGAAAACTGTAGAGTTAGGTTCATAAGTATACAAACCCCAGGTATAGGTGATGAAATTGTGAAATTTCACTATTGAGTTCCAGTATAGAATCTTATGAACTTTCAAAGCCACATGGTGCAGAACAGAAGGTAAATTTACATCAATTAATTGTTTTATGAAAATCTTATAAAGAACCACTCTCCTTGAACCACTTAGATTAATGAACCTAAATTTAACATGTGCATATATCTGTGTATATAGTGCTATGTTAGAGGATATTAATGGCTGCCATCAATCACAAACCTGGTTACAATTGATATGTGAACTACCTTCACTGGGTCTAAATGAAAGAGCAGTATAATGTTTCTTTTATGTAGGAACTGCTAAAATAATAGAAGCCAGGAATGAAAAATAAATTAAGGATAACATCTTTGCAACATCTAGCACCTGAGCATCTTGTATAAACTAGTTGCTCAGTTTTTGCAATAAATAGGGATATAAAATAGATACCTTATCCCAGCTATCTCAGACAAGACATATAAGAAGAGCTTAATTTTGGAAGTACCTGTTTGTCTCTGCCGTCTACAAAGATGGGATTCCCAGCCACAGGTGAGATTCAGCTGCCTTAATTTAGATAGATGTCTAGAAGCTAGCCATCTAAGTTTAAGACACTTTTATGAATAGTTAGGTCAGTTAAGTCACTGTGAACAAGGAGATTTCAGCAGAGATAACAATGGTATAATGAATTATCCTTTTAATGAAAATAATCTGACAATGAAATACTACTACTTTTGTGCCAGTTACTAGGATAACTCAGGAAATGATAGTCTTTGTCTATTATATAAGTCAATATATGAATAATTTTTTTTGAAACAGTCTTTCCTCCCCAATACTCCTGCTTTCTCCTCATGTCTGCCCACTAAAAAACTGACGAAGGCTCTACCAAGAGAGATAAAGTGAAGCAGGGGCTACCTAGTCACCTTGCAGTCACCTTGTCCTGCAGTACAAGGCTCATGGGTTAAGTTTCAAGGGTATCAGGAAATATTTGGCCAGATTCTAGTTTCTGGTTACCTGCTCCAGCAATACAGAGAGGTCTCTACTTTAAAAAAAATATTTGTTTATGCATTGTATGTGTATGTGTGTATATTTATGCATTGTATGTATATGTCTATATAAAAATATGTCATTTTTATGCACATGCACAAATGTATGCATGCACACATTTGTGTTAAAACAATCTTTTATTTCCTTTCCAGCAAAGGACCAGAAGTGTGATGACTTAAGTGATCAGGACAATAAAGCAGGACACTAAATTCCTGAGTTTGGAAACTTCTGTCATACTTCTGATACCAAGATTAAGTTTTTTACACTGTTTCCACCTTCATTGTGCTGTTTATTCTGTTTATTCATAACATACTCTTTGGTTACCAAGGACTGAATCTTGCTCTCACTTTAAACTTAAGTTTAGAAGTTCAAGCACCTACATCTGTGTCTGTTAGTCATTCTGACAGGGAGAAACAAGCAGCTCAGAGGTAGGTGTTCACTTAGTAAACAGCTACATCTGGTCATATGACCTTGATTTCCACTGGTATTTCCAGAGCTTCAGTTATTTATCAAAATAGACAAACATGAGTTAACTGCCAGGTTAGCAAACTGCCCTTCACAAGTGGAAGTAAAGAGAGTGCTGTAATGCACGTTACTCCTTTGCTGGGATTTCAGAGAGGGTTTGTTAATGTTTTATGAATAATAACCTGGACACTCATAACTAAATATCAGAGACACAGGTATTTCTAAATCAGTATCTTGAAGTAACCAAATGGGGAATGATACCGCAATAACTTTGTTTCAGGTATTCTTTCCATCTAATTAATCATTTTCCAGAAACTGCAATAAAATACTGCTCTATTAATCACACTGTCCAGGAGTCATTAGACATCCTTCTATGTTATTCTTCTATCTTGCATTCAATGAAAGGAATTTTGGATGGACAGTGTAATGAACTATGAAATAATGCAAAATTATAGTAGGGCTTGTTATTTTTCCCTGTACCAAATAAGTTGGTATGCTTCTACAAAATCTTACACAACCACTGCCTGTAAAATATTATTTTCTAACTTTCTTTTTCTGTACAGATTTAAGAATTAGATACTGATTGAAGTGATTGAAGCTCCTGTATGACTGTCAACATTTACTCTTTATTCTAGGTAAATTGGTATTTTCTTGGAGTTTCCTGTACGTTTGCAAATGTCTTCTATTTCGGAGGGCAATTAATTATTCTAAGTAAAAATGTGTGAGATGTATCAGTAGTTGTGACCTCTATGTCATTGGCCCTTTCTGATAAATTTCTCAAAGGAACTCTGTCAACGGGTTGGGACTGAGGGAGGCTAAACTTTGTGAAAGGAAATCTATCACACAGTGAACTGTGCTTAGAGCTTGCTTATTACAAGACATGAAAAATAAATGGTATGAGTGTGAAGCATATTTTTTCACCCAGAGAATGACTTGGGGCATAATGGACTGCATTCAGGAATCTTCAGTGATTTTAGTCAATGTTTTATGTATTTGCTTTAATTTTCTGCCAAAATATAGTCTAATTTGCCAGGCATTTACTTTTACATTTAGTCAGAAAATAACATTTAGAAATGCCATGTTTTTCACACCTTCTAGCTTAAGAACGTAGAACTTGTATTGCATCTTTGTTGACATCAGAAAGTAAGTTTTAAACTACCAAGAAACCCACCTGATGTATTGGCAAAGCATCCCATCATTGTTCAGAAAATATGCATAGGGCTCAGCCTGAGAGGATTCAGTGACTGAAACAGTAACAGAATGGGATTATTAATTACAAAGAGTAAAAGTAATGGATAAGTACAGGAAGCACTGGAATTGATCTTTATTTATAAGTAGTCCAAAATGTATTGCAAAGGAGAATAAAGGGGACACAATAGTATTTTAGCACTCAAAAAATCTCCCAAAATAAACTAAATAGTAGCCATGGGAAAAGAGAATAGAGTTGGTGTCCTGTTTTCATCTGGGACAGAGTTAATTTTCTTTCTAGTGGTTGTTGTGTTTCAGATTTGATATGAAAGGAGTGTCACCAATACTTATTGTTTTAGTTGTTGCTAAACAATGTTTATGCTTTTCAATGACTCTTTTCAGCTTCCCTTAGAAGCTGAAAAGGAGTATAGGCCGAAGAATGGAATGGCCAATGGAATATTCTGTATCATAGGCATCAATGGGGGTTGGCCAGGGAGGGAATGCTTGATCACTTCTTGGGATGGTGACAATTAACCAGGTGGTGAGAGTGACTTGTGTCATTATTATTATTTTTGTTATTGTATTTTTCATTTTATGATATTGTTCTATTAAACCATCTTTATCTCAGCCCTTGAGGGTGTTTTTTTTCCTTTCCCCTTTTTCTCTTCCTTGTGTCCCTACCCTTCTTGTGGGAGGAAGCGGGTATGAGCAAGTGTCTGCATGGTTCTAGCTGCCAGCTGGGGTTTAACCACGACAAATGGTATTTTGCCTCTGTTTAATCAGACCACTAAAGTGACTTCATGCTAGCACTAGACACTTTTCATACAGCAGTTAAGAGCATCAACAATCACTAGATAACAGGAAACTGAAATGACAACTATTTCAGATCAGAATCCTTATAGGGGGAAAAGGACAAAAATAAAAGGTAGTAAAATACTTTACAGTTATTCAGTAATTTTATGCAGTATATTTTATACAGTAATTTTAGTTGTTCAGTTTTAAACACTTCTTGCTATTTCTTAGAAATTCATTAATCATTCAATATAATTTTTACCAGGGCCTATAGTGATAAAACAAGAGGTAATGGTTTTTAACTGATAGAAGGTCGATTTAGATTAGATATAAGAATTTTTTTACTACGAGTGTGGTGAAACACTGGCTTGGTTTTCCCAAATAAGTTATGGATGACCTATTATTGGAAGTCTTCAGGTCAGGTTGCATGGGGTTTTGACCTGATCTAGTGAAAGATGACCCTGCCCATGAAAAAGGAGGTAGACTGGATGGTTGTTAAAGCTCCCTTCCAACCCAACCCATTCTGTAATTCTATGGTTCCACATACCTGACTGCAATATAAGTTTATAAATCCTGCAGCATCACTAAAATACATTTCATTAGGGTACACGTATGTACATACCTATGTGTCCACACTCAGAATCCCTCAAAACATGTGAATTTATGTCTACAACTTAACATTTTGAGTTAAACTACATCTGCTGTCTGTAGGTGTCTTATAATTTAACACTACTCCTCAAGTGAGAGCTTACTTCTTTCAATTCTAAAGATGCTGCCAAAATGACAATTTTCTTTTTAAATTGGCATGTGTGACTACTAGGGATAAGTATGTATGATTTTTTATTATTATTATTTTAAAATACACATCTGATTGAAAAATATAAAATATTAACACAACTTGACATTAAAATGCTTAAATATTTGTTGGAACCTAATTTTAATCTGTATATGATACCTGATCCAAAGTGCAGAGTATAAAAATTAACTACAGAAATAGTCAATAGTAAGCAAAAATTGTACTGTGTGATACTAATGAATGTAATTTCTGAGTTAAGTATAAAATGTTTGATAAATTTTCTGTAAGCAGTTCTTCTTAAAAAATTTATTTATGAGGTCATCCCTGGGTAAGAGCATCTTGGATAAATTGTTGATAATGAATTGGTTGATCACATTTAATATTTAGGGATGGGCAACAGCAGCTTGTGTGTAATGGGGTCTGTTCCCACCAGAACTCGATAAAACTCAATAAAATCTTTCTGAGTTGTATTTACCTCTTATCACAGAATCACAGAATCACAGAATCACAGAATCTTAGTGGTTGGAAGGGACCTTTGAGATCATTGAGTCCAACCACATTAAAAAACCAAAACAAAAGCAAACAAACAAAAAGAAACTTAAAAAAAAA